>CM032478.1:16070124-16284055 GCA_019059595.1 Marasmia exigua | reverse complement strand
TCAGTTTCTGTTTTTCCGATCCTGTTACTAACTTTACTGAACAATGAATGTGTTTGTTCAAATCTAAACCGTGATCGTAGGCAGGGGTCCTTGTAATGTCTCCTAGTCCACCACAAACATAGTCAAACAAAATTAGTTGTAGAAATGTAGAATTTATTACGACTCATTTTCTGTCCAACGAGTCGAGACGTCGTAAACTTGTAATGTTGACGTGTGGCCATGACCTATGAATCAGTAATTTGGTTGAGGACATATGAGTATATATACCAACAATCCTTTATATACAGGACAAGACATAATCGATATTAGTTATGTTATTTTTTTACTTGAGCTAATTTAAAAGCCTCATGTGCTTTGTAATTGTCAGTTGACTCTGTAAAAAATCACAGTGAAAGGTGGTCAGACTGTTAAAAAATATCTTTCAATATTGTACTGCAACATTTTCTATTGGGTAAACTGTGTATCGCCGAGAAAGTATGAGTACGAGAGGCCCAATCCGTGGGGAAGGGCAGTTTACCTTTAAGCAGCGCACTTGTGCCTCCACTCACTGGTATTGCGCGTGCCCTTGGGTAGCGGAAATCGCTTACCATCAGGTGATCTGTCTGCTCGTTAGCCACTTATAACACAAAAAGTGACTCTTTCTTAAAATACAATATTAGTTCCGATTTGCCAAAGACTAAAACATTATTCGTAATCATCATCATTTGAGCCAATAGACGCCCATTGCTGGATATACCTAAGCCGCCCCCAAAGTTCTCCACACAGATCGGTCATGTGCCGCCCGCATCCAAGGGATTCCCGCGACCTTTACCACATTTCACCAAAATATCCTTGTCGCCCTGTAAATAAATGTGTGATTACGAGAACTGAATTTGAAAACTATTCGTTTTACTTCTTTTTTTTCTTCGGGTGCCTCTTCAGTCTTAAACGTTGGCCGCCAGTTTCCTCAACTTCTCTTTATCTTTTGCGAGACGAGAAAGAAGAAATCTTCCTCGCTGGTAATCCCGGTTCACTTACGTAACAATTTTTCGCAACGAAGACTTTTTCCTATTCTTTTCTTCAAATTTGCCTGTCATTATAAGTTGGAGTAGACTGTACACATCGTGTCCCAAAACGTGGCCTAGGTATTATATCTTCCTCTTTTCGACGGTCTGCATCAATTACGTTCGTCTCGTTACTGATTTTATGTACCCAACTAATGAGGAACATGCGACGGTAGCACCGCATCTCAAAATATTCTAAGCGCGTTGTGGTGGTATCTTTTGAAGTCCATGCTTCACATTCGTTTTACTTAATAAAATATTTTGGTAAATTTTCTTATAATTGTCTCACTTCTGTCAGGCCTACCAAAGCCGTGTGGCACGGCGCAAACCCCAACGGCGAGCCAGCAATGGATGCCTACTGCGATGCATGGCACAGCAGTAACTCTGAAAAATTCGGGCTGGCTTCCTCGCTGCATTCAAACAAGCTGTTGGATCAAGAAACGTAAGTATTACCTGTGGTATTATGGAATACAGGGTGTATCTGTGAATATTTATATCCCTTTAACACCGTGTTTTACCAACCATTCTAAATAACATTAAATAAAGGAATAAGGAAAAAAATCATTTACAATTACATCTACCAGAAAGTAATCAGATGATACTCTAATGTATACAATCAGATTTGCTACACAAGGGTTTTTAATTTAGTCTACTCAGTCCCACTGCTCAACAAAGACCTCTCCCAAGTCTCTCCATTCCTCCCTATCTAAAGGTTACAAACTTTTTATACCCGGGTCGTGTTTGTGTGTAGGTACGCATAAGTATGTGTCAGTGTGTTTGTGGCTGTGTATTTTTGTGTGTGTGCGCACGCCGCGGGCGCGCGCGCGCGCTTGTGTGTGTGTGTGTGTGTGTGTGTGTGTGTGTCTGTGTGTGTGCGTGTGCGCGCGCGTGTGTGCATCTCTGTGTGTGTGTGTGTGTGTGTGTGTGTGTGTGTGTGTGTGTGTGTGTGTGTGTGTGTGTGTGTGTGTGTGTGTGTGTGTGTGTGTGTGTGTGTGTGTTTGTGTGTGTGTGTGTGATTGTGTAAAATATATAAACATTAAATGTTGGTCCTACTGTGTACTTCATATTGTATTTAAACGCAAAACGTCTGGCCTCTTTTTATTTTATGATATTTCTCTTTAAGGTGAATGAACAGTATGTTTTACGATTACGTTTTATACAAAGAAAATCTACAACCACAGGTTCTATTTTAAACTGATATTGAGTAAAGTGGAGCGATATTTACATAAAAATGTAAGTTTTGCCGTTTTCTTCACGGTGCACTTACCGTTGACTTTTTTTATGATTTACTGTTTAGATTTCATCGTATTTGACATTGAGTACCTATATAGGTACAAGGTAATTTCTTGAGCTAAAGGCTGAGTTTTTTTTCTTCGTTGATTCTACTTACATTTTACTAAAGAAACTTGGTTAAAATAGTCAATTATCGTTTTGACTGAAATTATATCAATTTAGATAATATTACTTTAATGCAGAATTTTAACGTCCAGTTAGTATAGTGGTTTAAGTACCGGGCCGTGATCTCGGGGTCCTGGGTTCGATTCCCGGGCCGAGGAAAAAGTACTATGTTTCGATATTTTTCGATCCGCATTAGGCAAGCGTGGTGGTTAAGGCTTGTCCCATCATACTAGCGATGACAGGATTTCTATGATGGAGTTCTTTGCCTTGCAGTGGGACCGTATATACACTGATACTTTACTTAATGCTATGGTCCTAATATAATGTGTTTAGTGCTGTGAACTAATTAGTACAATTCAGCTAAAGGTTTTAGTCTAACCCTGTAAACACCATGCCTTTTAACGCCTTAGAAATTATGCATCAATTTAAATTAATCAGTTAACCTTTTAATGTATTTGGCACTATTATTTGGTTGAGAAAAGACCTATATTTCTTAGGGAGAATTCATTGTTACCATTAGTATAAGCCCTTGAGAAGTTTCTAAATGCCGATTTTTTTATTAGTAATTATAGTTACCTGATTAACCAATTGTGAAAATATTGGCATATTCTTATATAATATAACTATTGGTTAAGTTAGCTTTTGCTCAAAAACTCATTTTAGAGATATTTGACTATTAGTTACTTTTTTAAACCATTAGTTCAGTTTAGCTACTAATCGAAAAATCGGCCCTAAAGGCCGAGTTTACCAACTTTAAAACAACGGCAATCACACTTTTACTTTTTTATTGGTGCTTGCATGGTTAAAGCGTGATCACCGTTGTATTAAAAGTAGGTGAACTTGGCCTTAAGACAGATAAAAAGCATGATGTAGTATTTACATCGAAACCATTGTACTTTTATAATTTCACGTTACTTTCTAAAGTACTTTGCTATTTGTATTATCTACACTAATATTATAAAGAGGAAATATTTGTATTTTTGTATTTTTGTATGTTTGTAATGAATAAACTCAAAAACTACTGGACCGATTGCAATAATTTTTACACCATTAGAAAGCTGCATTATTCAGAAGTAACATAGGCTCTATTTTATCCCGGTACGGGAAGTAGTTCCCTCGGGACGCGGGTGAAACCGCGTGAAACAGCTAGTGTTAATATACAAAATTGTATTTAAAATATTTTTATAACATTTTTGTCCAGGTACGCATGCAGCAGCAGACTGATAGTACTGTGCGTTGAAACCGCACCTGTAAATACAGTAAGAAGAAAAAAACGATCCAAGTAAGTAGTTTTAGGTTCAGTTTACTATCAAAAATTTACAAAAAGAACTTTTTTTTTTATGTGATAGGAGGCTGACGAGCAGACGGATCACCTGATGGTAAGCGATTGCTGCCGCCCATGGACACCTGCGACTCCAGTAGAGTCACAAGTTCACTGCCAACCTTCAAACCCCAAGGAATGGGTCTTCGGTACCCTCACTCATGCAGCGAAACATAGCACAGAGATGCTTTACGCCGGTTTTCATTTATGCCGAAGTGTGGCTCTACCATGTTTGATATCAATAGATGGCACTAGGAGTCCACTACATCGCACAAGTTACACATTTTTACTCTACCTATAAGCCTTGACGTTGACTCACAGTGATGAGATTGACCCCTTTTCAAGTAGTAAGAAGATTAAGCAGGAATTTAAAACTGTAACCTTTAATTAGGTTTAAAAAACCGAGGTTAAATATATCGGTTTTACTCAGCTCCCGCTGCAATCATTGCGGTAAACAACATTCTTAATCATTGTTCTCACTTCATCTAACCTTGCAATTCCCGGTTGCTTCCTAAGCTGTAGCGCTGGATCCCGGGGTACACTTGGACCATGATTCAGGATTTGGGGAGTCTGGTAATTACAATGAATCGACTGCCCTCTGACCTTCGCAACCATTTAAACAAGAACAGTTCGCAACCCAACTGAATCTGCTGTGAACAACATGGGAAGGGTTGCAAAGGTTATCAGACTGTCGCGAATCTTGAACCAAGGCTCGAGTGTACCATGAACTAGCGATGGTTTATAACTCAACCGGGCAGAGTCAATATTTGGAGCCCTCTTGTAACAAAATGCGTGAACAAAATGGAATAGTTTAATTAGAATAAGCTGCGCTGTTTATTTATACAGGAATGGAATGGAATACCCTAATGGCCTTCGGGCCATGGATGAATTTGGTTGACAGTGTAGGCTCTTGTCGCAAGCGGCTCTCAGCGTCACCTAACACCCAGTGCACGGGTGCATCGCACTCCCTGCACTAATAGGTAAAGACGCCCCTGCAACCGGGACTGGTGCGCTATGATGATGATGACGAAGCTTGCTCCACGGTTGATACCGAGCATAAATTAAGTTAGATACTTAACTAGAAAAACAAAATACTTTTAATTAATTATTTATTATTAACAGGTATCGAGGAGATAAATTACAATCGCTAATAGATATCGAAGAAAAAAGGAACGACACTAGTATAAAATTATAGATGTTTTAGATATTTTTATCATAAGAAAATGTGAAGACTGTAAATAAATTATAATAAACCGTTTCGTAAAGCAATGATTCCGGTGGAACATATCGACAATATATTTCGTAAAACAACTTAATGAGGACAACCTTGCTTAGAGAGAAAATTTCTACTACTTAACAATTCTTAATTCTTTTTTTATCAATTCTGAAATTTTGGTTTGTTTTATTGTAACAAAATATTGTTTCCGTCTGTGGTTCACGTAAATGTTAATGTAGTAGGAAAATATCTCAATTTAAAAGTATAAGAATCTTGTAGTTTTGTAAATAACTAACAGGCTTCAACTAGATTCAAGAACATAAAAAATCTGTGTCAGCATCATTCTTTAAACTGAAAATCAGTTTTTTTACTTTAAAATACCTTTTTCTAATTGCAAAATAAAAATCTTCGAATAACATGCTCAATGAGAAACATATAAATTTAAAAAAAAATCTGGTTATTTCAGGTTGATTTTTCTTTTCACACTAGGTATTACATTCTGTTATGAATGTGTAAACAGAGTGGTAAATAATTGATACATTATGTAAAATAAATGAAATTTTAATTGGAACTCTGTGTTAAACTAATGTACATATAATATTTCCGCATAGCTCATAGATGTTCAAAATATGCAGAGCAACCGTGAATTGTGGATTTATTCATTTGTTGTTTTTATTATATTAAAAATAGTTGGTTTTACAAACTAAACCTTTTATTTTTTATTTTTAATAACTCAAAATCCTAAACATCACTGCTGCTCTTTATTTTTAAGTACTCTACCTTTTGGTAGTTAAAATGTAAAAAAGTAATTTTAGAGAAGGAATTTTGACATTTTGTTTTATTTGATTAGTTTGGTACCTATACAATATTTAAGAAAATGCCTACTGATTGATTAATTTCATGTTTTTTATTAAGTTCCTATCACATTGTTTTTAGAAATAAGTTACTTAGATAAGCGCGTCGTTACTTTTTTTAAATGTTTATTTTACTTCCTTGTTAGTTATATGGTGGTACTTTTACATTTTAATGTGTAAAATATTTTAAATAAATTTATGATCTTGTAATATCAACGGAACTTTAAAGACTAGTAAACTGTTACTTTAATTTTTGGTGATGTTTATAAAATAAAACTATTAATTATAGCGAAATGTGCCATTTTCAAAATACTTATTATGTTGTAATAATATTAATGCAGGTAAATAATTTTGTTATTTTTATTAATGAGATAAGGCTACGTTCACACTAAGTCATAAAAACATCATTTTTAAAACTTACGATATTTTAAAATATTTTTTTATTAAATCAATCGAAAAATATAAAATGGTTCTACTACTATTTCTAATAAAAAATAAAGAATTTGCTTTCAAAAAAGTATTCAAAATATTGATACTTTCTTTTCTGTAATTAAATAGTTAGGTAAGTGACTTTGTGTGAACAAAGTAGTAAGAAGTCTGTGATAATATGATTTAATTCTGTTGAAGTATTAGCATAATATGTTACATTGTGAATTTAGTTCATACCTACTCTTGTTTTAATATTTGAAGTTGTAGACTTGGCGCGAAATTGAATATAACAATTATTAATGTAAAACCTTGTAATTTTTCATTGTTAATAAAATCGACGCTAGGTGAATTTTATTGTACTTGAAGAGTACAGATTGTTTTGAAAATAAAAATGATTTTTTATTTTGCGTTTTGATTCCAAATTTGGGATAGGTATCACATAAAAAAATACATCTGCTCAGATCATCTGATGGTGCTTGATGCTGCCTATGTCTTCTCCTTCTCCCAATTTGGCTCCGGGCCTTTCCTATATTTCCAAAATTTGCTATGATTCCAAAGTTTCTGGTAGCTCTAGGGTTTTTGTGCAAAGTGCCAAGTTTTTTTTACAAAATAATGATTGTAGTAAACTACAGTCTAAATAATAAGTTATATTATCTTATCAGTCAGTATTATATGTAAAATGAGACTTTTGAAATTACATACAATCTGAGATAGAGTGTATTGGTAAATAGTTACATTCTTTTGAACACATACATACCATTGTTTAGATAATTTTTTAACCCCCGACGCAAAAACGACGGAGTGTTATAAGTTTGTGTGTGTGTGTGTGTGTGTTGTGTGTCCGTCTATGGCATCGTAGCTCCCGGAAAAATGAACCGATTTTGATTTTGTTTTTTTTTTTGAAAGATGAATAAGGAGGGAGTGTTCTTAGCTATGTTGGATAAAAATCGATCCAAGATGGCCGCCATCACAAAGATTTGGATTTTATGTTTTAACACAGCTCCCACAATATGGGTATCATATAAAAGGAATTGAGTAGCAGCATATATTAATTGTAAAAAATTACAAATCCAAGATGGCCGCCGTCAGAAAATGACGAATAACATATTTGTTGTTCCAACTGCCTCAATATCGGTATCAAATGAAAGAACTTTAGTTGTGTCGGGGGTTTTTTATATTTAAATTTTCTGAATTAATAAAATAATTCATTACAAAAAATGTTTCACATTCATATTCAAATTCGTAGCCATCTCGTTTGGTTATTTAGTATGAAAAATACAAAAAATACTTAATGTGTATATTTTGAAAAAAAAATTAAATCTTAAGTAGTTTGTTTTAAATAAATAGAGATGAAACGTATTAATTATTAATAAAAATAACACTTACTAACTACCTAACGTAAACTTTAATTATTTTACTACTTACTATATAAATATTCAATGCGTAATTTTATCTTGACAAAAGCTGTAAAGTCATAACTCTAGGATGTTTACTGGTGAATATAAGTAGGTAAGTACTGTCACAATAACAAAAGTATAAAAATAAAAGATAAAAAAGAACTAAGCACTTTGAGGTAATGTTTTTAAAAGTGATTCTTAGGCACATCGCAAAAGTAACGTTATCGGCAACCCGCCTATCAGATGTAGCTCCCTACACGACATGAAAAAGGCGGTAAGTCATAAATAAAATAGGAACTTTCAAACACTGAGAAACTTATAGCCTAATTCAACGAATAGTAACATCAATACGACGCTGTGTATAGCAAGGACGAATTTTGGAAGAATTTTTGGGGTTCCGTAGCCAAATGGCAAAAACGGAACCGTTATAGATCGTCATGTCTGTTTGTCTGTTTATCTGTGCGTCTGTCCCTCCGTCCGTATGTCACAGCCATTTTTTTTCCGAAACGATAAGAACTATACTATTGAAACATTAAATAGATTTAGTTGGTCAACCGCATTACGATTTTCACACAATAATAGAAAAAAATATTTTGGGGTGTCCCCATACTTAGAACTGAAACTTTAAATATTTTTTTCGTCAAACCCATACGTGTAGGGTATCTATGGATATGTCTTTAAAATGATGTTGAGGTTTCAAATATATTTTTTCTAAACTTAATACGGAAGATACGCTCCCAAAGTGGTAAAATGTGTCCCCTCTCCCCTTTTAACTTCTTTAATAAAAGAATTATAAAACTAAAATAAATATATGATATCGACCAATAACATCTATCTACTTTTTTTTGGGTTCGTAAATTTGAACATAATTAGGAAGGTTTAAAGTTCAATTTTGACCTTGTGCTTTCCTGAAGGTAGAATCTGAACCGTCGAATATACATTACCATGAAAACTGGTTTGAACTAGATCTAGTAAGTAGTTTTTTTAATACGTTATAAACCGTAAACCGCAATTACCTTCAATATACCTTACTTGCTGCTACGGAACTCTTCATAGGCGCGTCCAACTCGCATTGGCCGGTTGTTTTTTTAATTGTTTCAAGCGAAGGGTTAAGTATATAATAAGTAGTATGAGAGCATACTTACTTATATCAGCGTCTTAGCTCCTCCTCGTCTTAGTTAGGGTAGTTCACGGTTGCGTCCAATGCTGTCGCTTTTCTGCCTTTTTTATGTGATAGGTGGGCAGAGGAGCAGACGTATCACCTGATTGTAAGCGATTGCCGGCGCCCACAGACAACCGTAACACCAGTGAAGTCACAAGTGCGCTATCATCCTTAAAACTGCCCTTTCCTCCGGATTGGGCCTCTGGTACCCTCACTCATGCAGCAAAACACAACACAGTGCTACTTCACGCCGGTTTTCAGTGAGGCCGTGGTATCACTCCGGTTCAGCCGACCATCCATGCCGAAACGTGGATCTCCCACGGTTGATGTTGATGATGATGACGCAGCCAAGGTGAAGGTAGGTACGAGTAAGTATGCAAAAAGCAAGCTTGATATTTAGACAAAAATTTTAAGTAACTCTTATCAAAATAATCAGGTTCATTAACATAATCAATGTTAAAATTAATGTGTCCACCGCCGAATGGCTCTTTAAATTCTGCTGGAAATCAAGATATCAGAAGGTACAGTCAGCGTCAGATCAAGTAACCCCCCTGCAGTTGAAAAATAGCACTTGTGCCCCAGAGATAAGGACGGTCTAAAGGTCAACAGGGGTAACTCGACGTGATGCCGTGTGTAGATAAAAGATAAAAAGATAAAAGATAAAATGTTGTACCTGTGAACAAATGGTTTACTTATTTATTTTTACTCGTATAAAGAAAACCTATGTGAACATTTTGACGATGTCAGCGCTCCTATTAGCCTGAAAACTTAAGGTGACGGGAAGGGAACACTAGCAATGCCATTCGATTTAAATTTTTAGCTACTGAACTGGATCTATTTTGAACAATTTCCGGGTTACAACCTCTCGGCAATCACTTATACAATTTATTAAACAACCATGTTGGGTCCGTTTCTGTACGCGAAAAATTGATCCACGCCAAAAGTGGCCGCTCTTGGCGGTAATTGAAATTTAGAGCAGACCCAAAAGTTAAGTATAAGTATTTAATAAATAGTATAAGTGTTTGCTGAGAGGTTGTATTCCCGAAAAAATAGATCCGGTTTGGTAGCTAAAAATCAAAATCGACTGGCGTCGCTAGTGTGCCCTACCCGTCACCTTAAGGTAACGGACGTAGGTACGGGTGCGTCTAGGTACCATGCACTGGCTGGTGGTTCTACCAAAAGTAGTTTCAATAGTGGCGGCCAACATTGGTTGGCAATTTGTAGCTTGTAGGCTCAACGGAGCCAATGTCATGTTTTCTATTTTTCAAGTACAAGTACATGACGCACCTTCGATTCGCTGATGATATCGTAGTCATGGCTGAGACCTTGGAAGACTTAGGCAAAATGCTCGACGACCTCAATAGAGTCTCCCAACAAGTGGGTCTGAAAATGAACATGGACAAGACGAAAATTATGTTGAATTCCCATGTCGTACCCACTCTTGTAAAGGTTGGAAGCTCTACACTGGAAGTTGTAGACGAGTACATCTACCTCGAACAAAAAGTCAAGCTTGGTAAGTCTAACTTCCAGAAAGAGGTCGATCGACGAATCCAACTCGGTTGGGCAGCGTTCGGGAAGCTACGCAGCATATTTTCGGCAGATCTACCGCAGTGTCTCAAGACGAAAGTCTTTAATGCGTGTGTGTTGCCAGTGATGACATACGGAACCGAAACGTGGCCGCTTACAATGTGCCGGTTAAGGAGGCTCAAAATCACCCAGAGAGCAATGGAGAGGGCTATGCTCGGAGTCTCCCTGCGTGATCGTATCAGAAATGATGAGATCCGTAGGAGAACTAAGGTCACAGACGTAGTCGAAAGGATTGCATGCCTTAAGTGGCAATGGGCAGGGCACATAGCGAGGAGAACAGACGGCCGTTGGGGTGGAAAGGTCCTCGAGTGGAGGCCACGTACAGGAAGTCGCAGCCGTGGCAGACCTCCTACAAGGTGGACCGACGATCTGGTGAAGATCGCGGGAATCCATTGGATGCGGGAGGCATAGGACCGATCTGTGTGGAGAACATTGGGGGAGGCCTATGTCCAGCAGTGGACGTCTATTGGCTGAAATGATGATACCTACAAACCTCCTCAGACGTCCGATTTGACGTGCCACTTGTGATTCACATTCAATGTTATATATTATTAATGGAATACAACTGTACTGTTGACGATACGTACTGGTATCTATGCTCATTTAAATCTCGAAGGGCCGATTTTTGAACCGTACTTATCTTTTGGTTAAATTAAATATAGATAGCTGTCTAACCAATAGTCAAAGTGACCGCATCAAGGTGACGTTATTCCTTGTTATATAGATAACAATAGTAATTTTTTTATAGCAGCTATTAAAAAAACTATTAGGTAAGCTAACTTTTGTTAAAAAAACACATACAATATTACACACACGATATTTGACCATTCGTTACTTTTTAAACCTTGGTTATATACGGATCAAAAATCGGCCCTAAGTAAATAATTTTAATAGTTAAATAGGTTTTTTTTTCTTTATTTAAGGAGCTTTGTCAATATTTGACATATTTAAAGATAGTCCATTCAATAAATTTATAACCTCTTCGTTAAATTCGACGGATTTGCATTTGAGAAAATATTTACCGGCCAAATATCTTCTAGGGACATACAGCGGTTGCAGACTTAACGAACTACCCTTGACATGAATAGGAGTCGTTTTTATAAAGCTGCCTATAACTCGCATTGCTTGATTTTGAATTTTATCTATTTTGTATAAATTAGTCGGACAACTATCCCCGAACAAGAAATTTGCATAATCTAACCTTCTCCTTATTAGAGCGAGATAGCCTCGTCTTAAGTGTTTCGGGTGCACACCCCATGCTGGCACCTGCTAAGGTCTTTAAAAGATTAATAAATTTATTCGATTTTTCCACGATTTCATTAATGTGCTTAGACCATCTCAAAGAACGATCAAGCCACAGTCCAAGGTACTTTACATTTTGTGCAATCGGAATAATAGTATCATTTATACTAAGTTTAATGATTTGTCTGTTGATCCCTTTCTTAAAAACACATATTTTACTCTTTGCAGGTGATATCTCCAGACCTAAATCCGATATTAACCTAGTTATATGATTCAATGACTCCTGTACCTGGCTGATTAGTGCTAGAGTAGTATAATCCGTTGCATATATGACAAAATCATCAGCGTACTGGCAAATTTGAATATAATTATTTTTAATTTCTTTGCAAATATCGAGAGTGGCAACATTAAAAAGTAAAGGGGATAAAGAGTCTCCTTGAGCTTGACCTCTAGCAGTGGTACGAATGTCACTTGAGCTACTCATCTTGATTTTGAGAAGTCTTTCTCAATAAAAGTTTCTCAAAAAATAAGTACATATTTTTTGACCTACTCCTAATGAATCATTTTTTTCTAATAAAATGTTTCACATTCATTTTAATTTATGTCAATATTATTATATGCATTTTCAATGTCAATAAAACAGCCGATTGTGACTTGGTTTTTACAAAACGCATTCTGAATTTAAAACTAAACGACTTAAATTATCTAAACTCGATCTACTCTTACGGATACCCAAAGTATGTTCTGAAAATAATAGATTTTTTTTTCAAAATACCACTCTATTCTTTTTTGAATAATAGAGTGGAATATCTTACAGATGCATGGTACAAGCGAGATTGGTCTAAGGTCTGATATTGAATTAGGTTCCCTACCTGGTTTGGGGATAGGGGCGATACTTATGTACCGCCATTGGTCAGGTACAAAACCATTAGAAAAAAATGCATTGCATAACTATACCAATACCAATTTAGCATTATTTGGTAAATGTTTCACAATAGAGAATGAGATTTCATCATTTCCCGGAGCAGTATCTTTAGATTTAATATTTTTATTTAATTCTTCAAGGGTGATTTTTTTTTCTAAAGTTAAGTTTTGTGATCTAAAGGTTGGTTTACAGAGACTGGCGTAATCGGGTGATAAGACTCGCAGAAGTGTATTTGCTTTAACCTTATCAATGTGTTGATGTGAGGCTTTGTGACCTTTCATCCACCTCATCTTATTCCATAATTCACTAGCAGTAGACTTTTCATTTATAGGGGAACAAAATGTTTGCCATACCTGCCTTTGAGTACTTCGCAATAGCCTCTGTGATTCACTTATTTTGCTTTTCAAAAATATAAGGTTTTGTGGAGTGGGGCTGCTTCTAAACTTAGCCAAATAGGTAAGTAACAATTAAATTTCATGTTGGTATCTTCTAAGTAAAAAGTCATTATTCCAAGCCAGTGGTAGAAAAAAATTGGTATCTATTTATTTGACATTTAAAAGTGTTCCGTATGGATTTAAAATGAATACAGAACTCTCTTTTACCCAACGATAACCCGTTTAGCGCAGTGGTTTGGTCTCGGGTTTCATTTTTATACCAACGAAAATGCTTGTCAATGAAACAGATATCTGAGTTACAGAAGTATGGGTATTTGTGGTACCTTATTTGAAGAAGAAAACTATTTATTGACCACTACACAAAAAGAAACAAATAACAAGTAAAAACGGTGAAGAGCACAAAAGTTGCGGCCATCAAGGCTCAGCCTCAGCATATGCTGCAACTGCCGCAAGCAACAGCAGCAGCGCTGGTGTTCAGGCTGGACCTTGGGTGACGCCTTTGCGCTAGAAGAAATTTAAATATTTACATGCAATACAGAACATAACAAAACAAAATTGATATATTCAAAATGATCCAATACATAAAAAATTTGCTCTCATTTGCCCTCATTAAACTAGTAATACACAGGTATAGGAGAAAACCTTTGTTTGAAACTTATTAATTAATGAGTATTGGTCTATCATTTCAACTTAAATTGCTTTTCTGAAACCCTTACCATAGCAGGTTAATCGAACCGAACAGCTTATCTCGTCCTGTCCCATGCATATTCACAGCTTTAAAACCATAATGTCTACACACACAACATAGACCTTTCCCACTTCGCCTACCCATACAGCGAAAAGTGGCCTAACACCCTTAATTTAGTCGAAATCCCTTTTAATTTGCCCGGAGGCACGTCCCCGATACTCCACGCTCCGTTTTATATCTGCATTCTTGTTATAAAATATTAGCAGAATTTTAACACAATTAAATTCAAGTTTTAATTAATCTGAGGTAGTGGATGATGCTTATAGAATGACAAGCTAAGATTGCATAACGACTTACCTAAATGGGTGAATATCCCGACACCATTTTTTGACTGTACTGACTGAGAATGTTATGAATATGAAATCTCGTCAACAATAGCGGGTCAGCATCATCATCATCAGCCCATTTAAGTCCCCACTGCTGGGGCACGGGCCTCCCTCAATCACATGAGGGGTAATTACCATACTCACCACGCTTGGCAGACGGGTTGGCGAGGGTTTTGATATAAATGCAGAGTTTTCCTTCTCTGGGTGCTGATGATCATGCCAGCAGCTTTACCTTAGTCGCCTTTTACGACACCTCCATAAGAGTGAGGGTGGCCTATTCTACTCTGCCGGGGACCACACGGCGAACAATAGCGGGTGCAGCTCACCAAAAGACCTTTCTAACTAAAACAGTGCTGGATGGATGCAAAGTAATCTCACATGCCTTCTGGCAGCGGTCATCCGTATCTTGATCGTTCAAGTTGCGGCGGTATTAAGCCTGGCTATGTGCTGGAGACCAGTCAATGATTGGAAGCGCCAAGAGGTACTTGGATCACAACCCAGTAGCAAGTTAAGATGCGTCGTCAGCAGTAGGTCTGGTAAGATATTGGTTAGGTAGGCAATGTTTAGTTTTGGTGGTAAGTATACATTGCCTTAGGACGTTAATAATTACTTCAAAGTTCATTATAATTATTACTATTGCCTAGAAATAGAATATTATGAGCATAATAGGGTATATGACTAAGCTCAAGATTTTACAAAATATAAATATTTTATCAAAATATAGGTCAATATGTGCCAATGGCAAACATTCTCAATTAAAAATATAACGTCTAGCCGGTTTTATGGTCATTCAAAGATTCATGGGCAAGTCCATTTTAAAACTATGAAATTATTAAAAAATAATTATACCATTGAATAACCCATACAATTTGCATCAATTATTTTAATAGAACCATTGACATAAACGAAACATTTGATATAGCTACCATACAAAATTCAAATGAAATGCATACAAAATACTTAGGATGTGTCGTCACATCTAAGTAGCCATTTGTATGGAGCGTTTTGGGTTTGCCCAAAATAATGTGATTTTAAAGTTGTGATATCTCAGGTAGTTTAAATGAAAATCAAGTGATTCTTTCAACGATGTTTCTATCATTGAGATGTCGTTAGATTGCAAAAAAAAAATAGTCATATACCGTATTCTTGTGACAACATGAATTCGGCACTTAGCTTTTAAGATATTTCGTCTGTAAATGTCCATGTTAAGTGTCAAATAAATGATTTCTTATCTTATCTTATCTAATAGCTACCAAAACTTACAAAAAAAAACACACATTTGGTGATATTTACCCAAATGCAAGTTTGTTTTGATACTATCAATAACACAGTCTCCATCATCATTCATCATCAATTAACTCACCTTTCAAATAAATAAATAGCAATCCCTTTAAGTCTTTACAGGTCCAGTCATCGGTAGTAGTCGATGGTCCGTCTAAGATCCTAATTTATATGAATGTATATCTAGTCCTTTATATTATTTTATTCAAGCATAACATATTTATTTATTAGTATATAATATTGTGTTCATTTATGTATTAGCATTATAAATATTTTAATATATAAGTACAGTTCACTTTTTTTCCTTTTTTCAATATTGCACCACCTACCCCTCCTCTACTATCAAATGTCCTTTGCCTGAAGGCTGTCTGGTAGAAATCGCTTCCAGCGATAAGACCGCCGAAATTGTACAATTAAGTTTCTGTAATGCCTAGATTTTAAAGTTGTGTTTTTTTTTGTGCAATAAAGTATATCTATCTATATATCTATTCTATCGCGAGTGTCCAAGGTGCACTAGCTATCTCATCAAGTTAGTCGCACTTATAGCCAACCAAACATCGGGACTACAATCTGTCAAATTTCCTCAATATTTCTTGCTAATGAACCAAATGTGTTTGACTTGAATGTGAGATTCGAGAGAAGACATTTGATCGATTTGTAAACTTTCATCAGGCTATCCGTACGTAAAATAGGACAAAACTTTTAAAGAACTATTTTTCTGTATGAAAATATAGTATGGCAATATATTGATCAAAATACCGAAAATTCTTTTACTCACTATTGTATTTTGCGGAGCAAATATTTTCATGCAAGCTCAGCTAGCAATTTTTTTCGTTTTGCATGAGGTAAGTAGAATTTTTTTGGCGACTTCCCAAAAGTCGTAGAGCCAGTATTGTTCCACATAGTAAGTGGAAAAAATGCTTACTGATTGGTTTTGATAGCCAATGACTCGTTACATTATATAACTATGGCTATTTCAAATTAAACAGGTAGGTAATTACCAAATACAGGCTTGAAAGCACATTTGATGAACCTGCCTTCTTCCTGAAATCTTCATCGTGTGGGTTGTAAAGTTCTAATGTTCATAAAGTGGTAAGTTATAAATAATGTAGGGTATTATAGTAAGTAAGTTTCAGTCCTCATTTTAGCGTGTAGGTCCTAAGCTGTCGCTCTGTAGCCCGGGGTGTGCTTAGACCATGATTCAGGGTTTGAGGAGTATGTTGATTACAATGAAGCAACTACCGTCTTCAAATAGAGTGACAAATCCCTATTGAAGAATTACAACTCGGCTGGGCAGCGTTCGGGAAGCTACGCATATTTTTGGCCCATCTACCGCAGTGTCTCAAGACGAAAGTCTTCAATGCGTGTGTGTTGCCAGTGATGACATACGGAACCGAAACGTGGCCGCTTACAATGTGCCGATTAAGGAGGCTCAAATTCACCCAGAGAGCAATGGAGAGGGCTATGCTCGGAGTCTCCCTGCGTGATCGTATCAGAAATGATGAGATCCGCAGGAGAACTAAGGTCACAGACATAGCTCAAAGGATTGCATGCCTCAAGTGGCAATGGGCAGGACGCATAGCGAGGAGAACAGGTGGCTGTTGGGACGGAAAGGTCCTCCTGTAGAGGCCACATACAGGAAGTCGCAGCCGTGGCAGGCCCTCCACAAGGTAGACCTACGATCTGGTGAAGATCGCGGGAATCCATTGGATGCGGGCGGCACATGGCCGATCTGTGTAGAGAACATTGGGGGAGACCTATGTCCAGCAGTGGACGTCTATTGTCTGAAATGATGATGATGATGATGAACTACCGTCTGATCGTCGCAACCCTATACAGGTGAACCAGACAAACTGAATCATGGTTACACGTTTCAGAAACTATCCATAACGTGCAGGTTTCCTCACGATGTTTTCCCTCACCGCCAAGGTGCATGCTTAGATTCCCCCGTATGACAGGTGCATTCTGAACGACTGAGCTTCCATCGCTCTTTGCTACGTAGCTGCTTAGACCATAGTTCAGGATTGAGGAAGTCTGTTAATAGCCATCAATTGACTGCCATCTTACCTTCGCAACCCTTACACAGGGGAACCAGACCGAACTGAATCAACCACTTTTGAATACAATTTTCGGAAAAGTGTTGGTCTCTTCACGATGTTTTCCCTTATCAACGAGCTAATGGTACACATTTGACGACCCGTTTGGAACAGTAGGTAGTGAACGCTGACTTTAGTCCAAGGGTTGCGGGTTCGATCCCCACACTGTACAAACATTTGTGTGCATGAACATGTCTGTTTGTATCGGTCTGGGTGTTTTCTATGTAATATAAGTATGTATTTATAAAAAAAAAGTATTATATGTATTTATTTGTAATCCCACTGTTGATTCTGATATCCGTAACACAGGTGCTTGAGCTACCTATCTCGAGGTCAGATCAATGTACGTGATGATGTGAAATATTAATTTACAAAAAAAAAATCCAGAGATGCATGTACAGTGGCACTCACATCAAGCTATACAAAACTGTCGAATTTCTTCATTCGATTATAAACCTTATATTGTTACACATTGAGTTTGAAATCGATTGAGGAAATTTGACAGTTTTGTATAGCTTGACCTGTCCGCCACTGTACATCGAAAAATTTCAGCACAATCGGTCAGCGATGAGGGAATTTATCTTGTAAGATTCCATTACAGACAAAAACATCTCGACAGGTTAAACGAAATATAAAAGCTCGTGAAATGACCGTATCTCTCAGAAGAATCTGCAACCTATTTTATTATAAGGCTATGTCAATTTTTATCCCACTAGTGGTTTAAGAACCAGGCAGTGAAAAAATATGTTTCGAATTTTTCGAACATAGCACGGGATTGTGATCACCAATTTGATTTATCCTAGTCCCATAATAGTAGCGATTACTTGATTTCTATGATAGAGGCCTTTGACCTGCAGTGTGACAGTATACAGGTTGATACTATGTTAATTTGAACATTTTCTTTAGTTTCTATCCCGACCTAATAAATTATAAGCACTAACTAGGTACTATTTATAGTTAGTAAGTCTCACAGGAGCTACTAAGCCACGCGTGATTGACGACTCCTAGGCATTGGTGTGCTGTGAACCATGACGACATAGTTCATCGGCTGACGCACATGACACAGCGCGTTTTGACTGGATCCCTATGTCACGGGTAAAGTGAAAACTTTGTCATTTATGGTGACCCATCCACGAATCTAGCGCCGCCAATAGTTTTTTATATGAACTATACAATCTCACCTGGTGGAAAGTGACGATGAGGTCTAAGATGTAACGCGTTCGCCTAGAAGATGAAGTAAAAAAAAACTATAACGGCCGTCCCCAAAAACGAGTATGCTCTTTTCTTGAAAACGCGATCTTAAATTATGACCGCACTAGATCTCGTATCATCCTGTTCCAACTCGCAATGTTAAAAAGGACTATAGCTAGTTTTGTTGCGGAACTTAGACCATGTTTTTTTTTAATAATTGGGACCAATTTTAAGGATTTTTTTTTCAAACATTCGTCATAGATATTGTGTTGTAATTTTATCAGACATCCATACTATTATAAGTACTAGTGTGCCGGCGGCTTGTTTGTCTGTAATAATGTTAAAACAATAATCGGAAAGTGTATGTGTGTCTGTTTATTCATCCGGTAAAATGTAGCAACGAATTAACTTGATTTTTTAGGTGCAGATACTTGGAGCGATTAAGACAGAGGCTACTTTGTGGCAAATCAAACTTAAAGTGAGCGAAGCTGTGGGCGACCGACATAGTATGTCTTTCGTGTCATTAATTACAATTTGATAGCATAGCTGACCTACTACTATACTCTAGTAGTACTCGTACTAGTACTAAGTATTAGTAGTACTCACTAAACATACATTACAAACGTTGAATAAACAGATTTTAATCGAGGGGTTAATATTTGTATTTAATTCACTTATAATTCAAATAGATATGCTTGTTTGTAGCTTATAAGGAAAGCGTTTAACTCCCTCATCGGTTTTATCCAGTTAGGCATTTTATCAAATTCCTTGATTTTCCAACGTGTCTGCAGCCACTACATGCCTTATTCACACGTCAACCAAGCTGTGATCTATAGATCAGTTTGTACTTTGTCGTATATCAGTCCATCTATCAATGCCTAAAGCTATACATGTAATTCTCGAGATAAGAGCACAAATGCGGTATCTGCATGTATTAAGGTTGTCAGGCCCAAAGTCATATTTGAAGCAAAAAAACGATTTTTCTATTGTGTCTACTCATCATCATTTCAGCCAATAGACATCCACGGCTGGACATAGGCCTCCCCCAATGTTCTCCACACAGATCGGTCCTGTGCCGCCCGATTCCCATGGATTCCCGCGATCTTCACCAGATCGTCGGTCCACCTTGTCGGGGGCCTACCACGGCTGCGAGTTCCTGTACTTGACCTCCACTCGGGGACCTTTTATTGTGTCTACTGTCTGGCCTAATTAATGTATGTTTTCTTTTGTTTTATCACTGGTATAAAAACTCACTTAAAATTAAATCCAGTCTTAGTTAAACTCGCAACACCGGTAAATTTTTCGAAAACCCTGTCTTTCGTCAATCAACATTGACAAAACAAAACAGAAAACATTGTTCGAAATTTTATGAGGTATAAATAGGATTCATGGCTATAGTTTATTGCGAATAACAATGATATTTCATCAAATATTCCAAGCGGTTATGTTAAGGACATTAGCATAAACCCACATGAACCAAACCTGAGAGAATTTAACTGCATAAGTGGGTAACATAAATTTATAAACAGTCTGCAAATATTTCCGCTCCAGTCTTTCAACACTAACTATAGATTTACATAACTGGCGTAGGGATGTGATATTTTACTTAAACTTCAGGCAAAATCAATGAAAAAAGTTTAATGACGAAGGGTTGCGTAACAACCATTGATTGCACATCTATTAACCTTTTTCTTTAACCCATTTAAAATAAAGAAACAAAAAATGGTATTGTTTTTTACCCGAATACGGCGAAGCAAAAAGGAGGTTTATGATTTTGACCTGTTTCTATGTTTATATGTATGCATGTGCTAGTCATCATATTTAAACAAATGAGGTGTCGTTAGAAGCGTCTTGATTGTCTTCTGGTTATAAGTGACATGACGTCACGTTAAATTGACTACAGCGCCCTCTAGGTGACTTAGAGTAAGGAACTAAAAAACATTATGCTTGACGGTACCGTGTGGGGTATCAAGTGAAAGAGCTTTTTTTAGCACATTTCAAATATGTGATTTTATTTCCATAACTAAAAATATGATTAATAAAAATACATTTTCAAAACTAAAACCCGACTACCAAAAAACACGCTCTAATGAGTACGAAACAAGAAAATCTCTGCTGAAATTATTATGCCGTATTATCGTGGTCGTATGCCACTTACTGTAGTAAAACAGATTGGCATACGACCACGGCAATACGGTATAATAATTTCAGCAGAGAAAAAAAATCTTGTTTCGTACTTATTAGATCGTGTTTTTTGGTAGTCGGATTTTAGTTTCTTTTTTATGTTATAGATGGTTGTAGGTTGCAGACAAGCAGACGGACAACCAGATGGTAGGAATTGCTGGCAACCACGGAGAACACCAGTGGTGTCACAAGTGCGCTGCTAGCGTTAAAACTCACCTTAACGTATATTTATTTTCTTTTAGTTATAGGCTGACACTTAAACACAATTGAACTTAAGAGATTAAGTGACGGCTCAAGATGTCAAATTAAAAAAAAAAATCAATTTTTATGGTGAAATAAAAACGCAGAAAAAATCGTAGGACGATGAGGTGTAGATGAGGAGAAAAGGAACATTTTAATAATTTTACCAATGTTTAAAATAAAAATAAGATTTACTCATCGTCATTTTCCATCGGGTGAGATTGTGATCAAGCGTTAGCCTACAGATCATAAAAAATCAAGGTGATTGACTGATGAATAATAATCGAATTTCTATTAATCGATACTTCTTTCCCATCTCTAACAGGATAAGTTCGAAATTCCTTCTTTCACTTTAAGTCCCGTGGTACAAATTCCTAGATTTATTGATAGCACGCGCGTTCTCAGAAGCCTTATTAGTAATTCTTGAGGTTCCGTACAATCTAGATTCTAGACAGGGATAAGACGGCGTTTAGTTTGATAACTTTCGAGGCTTTTGGGTAAGCCGCAAAGAAGAAATAAAAAGAAAACAAACTTCTAAAAAGTAATAGGCAAAGTTTTGACTCAAATTTTTCTTTTTTTTACGTTTGCTACTGATAGCATAAAGGAAGACCAAAATATTTAATTAGATATTATTTTTTGTTTCGAATGCAAAGCCTCTTTACCTTCTACTCTTAAGTACATATATAAATTGTGAAGTCGTAAGCTTTAGTGTAACCCTTGTGATTTTTAAAAGTCTTCATAAAAGCTTATTGTCCTTTTTATATAGGTAATAAATTAATAAAAAAACCTTTCATCTTTCGAAATATCGGATAGGTATGCCCAAAGAGGATAACACCGATCATTATTTACAAATTAAGTATTGTCTGTATTTTTATATACGGTGATAGAATCATTTTAAATCCATGTCCATGGGCGGCGGTCTGCTCGTTTGTACGATATATTAATAAAAATGAAATATCATAAATAATACATTTTAAAAAATGAGGATAAATTAAAGGTTATACAGAATACTCTTTGATTCTGGCGGTAGGAGTAAAACACTCCGCGTGGGCTGATGCAATGCAAAGGTTTTATATAAATATCTAGTGGTTTTCAGTAAACAAATTTGGTGTTTATTTGAGCAGTGAACTGCCGCAAAGTCTAAGTTTTTAACACTACTATCGTGTGTCGGTCGAGTGAGTTGTCACGGATAACTTACTTGGACCTAAGAGTCTAAAAACCCGCGATTGCGTTTAGAGTGGTATCGGCAGAATCCGTAGGTCGATAAAACGTAAAAAAACTGGCGTTTTATTGAGTGACTGTGACTTTGACTAACTTTGACTGTTGACTACACACTTATCTATACTATTTATAAAAAGGTAAATCCTACAGACACCGTCACCGTTTATAGGTAATCTGAAAACACGAAACGCTTGCGGGAAGTAATCGACATCTAACGCCATCTATTGGTATACAATGTAATAATTGTCTTGAAACAAAGTGAGGGCAGGCCACTAGTTCTCAATAATTTACATGGCATTGGCAAGATACTTTGGGTAGAGCTATAATATATATAAAAAAAGAATATTGTTTGAATATTAATGTTCAACTTATAATACCTGTCTAGGAAACTTATCTAATAATTTTGTTAGTTAGTGCCGGTTCTCGCAGGCAAACTTTTAGTTGCTTGCGCTTTGATAGCCTAACCTAAAATATGAATATCAGCTAAAAACTAAATAATAAATAAATAATATTTCACAACATCACAAACATCCGATCTGCCTCCGAGATAGGTAGCTCAAGCACCTGTGTTACGGATATCAGAATCAACAGTGGGATTACAATTATATACATAATAATACTTTTCTTTTGTAAATACTTACATATTAGAAAACACCCAGACCAATACAAACAGACATGTTCATGCGCACAAATATTTGTACTGTGCGGGGATCGAACCCCTTGGACCAAAGGCAGCGTTCACTACCACTGTTTCAAACGGGTCGTCAAAACGTAAAGTGAGAAACTTTAACCAATGACTTTTTGTTGGCGTAGGGGAAATGCTACCAGCCTGATGTGCAATGGACCGAAATCCTTATGCATGCTCGTCCACCGCGGGTCTGATGGGTTATGAGGGACTGTCAAGAGAGGCCTAACGAGAAGCCGTCCAGTCATACCCACCAAAACCACCTGCAATCCTCCTCCATCGCCCGATTGGACAAGGGACGAAAAGCAAACCGGCTCAGCATTTGCAGCACGGGTTTCAACCAGTGCTTACCTACATTATATGGAGCTCACCC
This sequence comes from Marasmia exigua, assembly GCA_019059595.1. Classification (NCBI taxonomy): domain Eukaryota; kingdom Metazoa; phylum Arthropoda; class Insecta; order Lepidoptera; family Crambidae; genus Marasmia; species Marasmia exigua. Next base: position 16,260,741 of record CM032478.1, on the reverse strand, counting down.
TGTATGGTGGGAATTTGTAGATGGTGGCTATCTATCTACAAATTTAAAGTAGAACAAAGAACAATGCAGAGGCAACTGGTAGGGTCACACTGCAAAATAGGATGATATTTTATAATTATTTGGCTTCGAAAACGCAGTCAAGTCATTAATATAACTCATTGCATTGGTGTAAGTGATATCCCGAAATGAATGATAGAGCGGCTCACTTATCAATTGTATATTATATTTAGAAGAAACTAATAATCTGCACCGGCTTTGCACGGGTGCAATATTATGCACGTATTATTCTATTTATAAAAAAGTTAATCTATACTATTTATAAAAAAAGTTAATCTACAGACAGTGGCAACGGTTGTAATGGTTGTAAGTAATCCGAAAAGGTGAAACGTTTGCGCGATTCTATCTACACCAATGGCCATCTATCGGTACAAAGTGGAAATAATGACCCGAAACGACGTGTGGGCGGGTCTTTAGTTATACATAAAATAACATTCTATTCAATTAGTATATCTATAAAAAAAATGTTTCGTAGTTTTTAGATCTAAGCATCTTAGGGAGGGACAGACAACAGAAGCGTGTCTGTTCCTCCCTATTCTTATGTGATAGCTATAGGTGGCAGACGAGCAGACGGATCACCTGATAGTAAGCAATTGCCGTCACCCATGGACACCTGCGACACCAGTAGAGTCACCATTGCTCTGCCAACCATTAAACCATCTTTCCACCGGTTGGGGCCTACTGTGACTTTCTTTTATACTAGATATGTAGTAATAATATAGGTAGCTTTTGCTGTCTTTTTACGATACCAAAGTCATTTGAAAAGCATATTTTATACTCAGAACAATATCGAAAGTGACGTCGTGTGCAGTTGCGTCATAAATTACCTTTATGAGGACAAACGTTTACGATTCAGCATAGGAACAGTGAATGAGACGAATATTCCGTATTCCACGGAAGACTATAAACATAACGCTGCATTATTGTACTCAACTGTACCTACTATATATTCCTATGTTTACATCTATACATCGTATTTTCCCTGATTTCCCGTAACTTTAAGGGTAGTAGGTATAATTGTCAAAAACAGTTTTGAGTGCTAAAATTAGTGAATCCTTTTTTTACTGAGTAACTTCGCTCAACACCGCATTTTCTTTCAGTAAAAATAAATAATAAAATAAACTTCTAGATATTAATATATTTTTTAGTGAAAATTATTCATTTGGCATTTGACTTTAACCTTTTTATGAAGTCTCTATCTTCATCGCTTCACATTAAGCTCAACCTATTCTGTATCTATTTTTAATTCGTTTCTACATAAAAGGTTCGTTGGACGAAGCTGGAGTAGAAAAATATAGCTTTTTTCAGTAAATCCTAGAATCACACTTGTAATAAACTCGCTCATAGTTTTAATAATTTCAACCACTTTTTTAAATATTTCCGGGAATTCAGTAATCCACTAGAAGTTCTGAGGTATAATAAACTTTTCTACTTAAGCAGTAAACCTACTCAAGTAAGTTTCTAATTATGATTATACACTATAAAAAATACCAGTGGCTCAACCTCTACTCTATAAGGCTTTGTTATACTAAACGCCAAGGCTCGCGGTAGACAGTAAGATTATTTGTTTAAAGTAGATTAAAATCTATACAAGCGAAAGATGACTGACATATTGATCTATCAACGCAGGTCCTAAAGTCCTCCTTATCCTCATTTAGCGTATAATTCCCGGTTGCGTCTAATTTCTAGCAAATTTTGTAATGTGCCAAATAAACGTTATTCTATTCTATTCTTTTCTAAAGCTGTCGCTCTGGATCCGGGGTACGCCTAGACTATAATTCAGGATTGCAGACTTTGGCACTTACAGTGAAGCGACCGCCGTCTAACCCTCACAACCCTTTACCAGAAAACCAGACCAACTGAATCATGTATACACGTTTTTCAGAAACTATTCGAAATGTGCTGGCTTCCTCATGTTTTCCCTCCCCGCCAAGCTCATCATGCAATTGCGTGCACATAGGTTTGAAAAATCCAATGGTGTATGCTCGGATGGAAGGCGCATTCTGAATACTTTAAAGTACTAACAATTTTTTGGGACCCACCTGTGTAATAATTTCTTCCTACAAGTAACTATAGTCTCCATAATTGCTAAATGTAGCCACTTTTATCAATTATGGAGATTTTTGTTACGCTTTCGTACGTCTTTGGCTCGAGTATAACAGTTACTTTCCAGCTAACCTTATGAAAAAGTTTACTGTCATTACCTATTCCTACCATGTATATATAACCTTATTTTTGAGTTTCCGATATTTCTGCGCTGTTGCAAATGCGTCACGTCACGGATATTCACGGATTAACTCGGAGTAGCAGTAAGTAAATGAGGTGATCCAGCAGAGAACCAAAGTCATCGACATTGCTCACCGGATTAGCAAGCTTAAGTGGCAGTGGGCTGGCCATATTAGCAGCAGAACCGACAATCTATGGGGTAAACGAGTTCTAGAGTGGAGACCGCGCCTTGGCAAACGTAATGTAGGGCGCCCTCTGCCTAGGTGGGGGGACGATCTGATCAGGGTGGCTGGCAAGAGCTGGATGCGAGAAGCCATGGATAGATCACGGTGGCGAACAGTTGGAGAGATGATGATGATTGATGATGATGATGATGAGTAGTAAGTAAGGTCCATGGTAGAAATCCCGTAAATAACTATTTTAATGTTATAGTGACCATGAAAGTTTAAAACTTTACTGCCATTATGGTATTTAATACTTAGTAAATATGCAAAATATTTTTATTTATTGTTGTTTTTAAACATCTTCTTGTTTTTTTAATTCTTCTGGACTCACTAAATGTACTGTTTTATGCGTTGTTCTATTTTATTATATATATTAGTAATTTTATGCATAGTGCCTCGACATTTTATTGACTTGCCATCATGCAGAGGGTCACCTTTTCGGCACAAACATTATTTTATGAGCTATGTAAGAAGTCATAAGTTTTTGTTTGCTGAATAAATATTTTCTATATATCTATCTTCTATGTATCATTTATTCTTAATAAATGAAATACTCTTCTCTAGTTTAGTATAATAACGGCAATTGCTTACCATCAGGTGATCCTTCTGTTCGTCTATCATCTATCACATAAAAAAAATCAGGACCCCAATTCTGGGGATTTCGATATGAAAAAAACATGACGGATATCACCTGAAAACCATACAAAAGAACTAGGTTTTGGTGATATATATCGTATGAAGACAAAATATCACGTCCCGAGAATTGGGCTCCAGATCTGCGCATTTACCTATGGTGTTCAAATAACAGGATACCGTTTATCGCCCAATTGTGGCGACCTAGAGTTTCCTCCGTACATTGTTAAAAGTTTTGAGTGTCGTATGCCTCGAAACATTTTATGTCTTGCTCTAAGTATACTGGCAGCTACAATTTATACTATGGTAATATTGTACTTTTCTTGTGTGTACCTAAACATGAATAATTTATAAGGTTTTAGATCCATTTCAGTAATGAGATAAGGTATATTACATTAAAAGTTGATGTAGTAAATGTTTAGTATCATTTTTTCAAATAAAAGTAATCATGTTTGTTTCAACTAAAGTAATATCATGTAATATTAATGATGATACTATTTAGTAAGAATATGACTAAAATTAAAGATAAATATTTTTAAAAGTCATTACCGAATTTATTTGGTGTGTTTGAGAATTTATTTTTTTATGTTACGAGAGACAAGCATTTTACCTCAACTCCACCTGATGTTAAGTGAAGATGAGATCCAAGGTGGGCCATACTTGTCCGTGAAAAGCCTATTCACTGTTGACTTAACAGGTCCAGGTATTATTCAAAGGAACCATATAAGGCTTTTATTAAGGTTTCTGTCTAAGATACAGGAAATTCCTACTTTAGGCAGTACTCCCTACGTGTACACTTAAAATGGTCTTTATGTTCTAAAGATTTTTCAATTAAATTGTATTTATTTATTTGTTAAGTTAGTTCTTATACTAAAAGGCTCACCTATTTGTTACGCATAAGACCAAGTCACGTGTGCCCACATGCAGGAAAGCGGACCGAAGGCTCCGGCAATATATTTGGATCCAACCAGGATGACACGTAAAGAATCATGATGAACCATATTTGAGAGTGAATTACGACAAGAAAATCGTTTCTACATTATGTTCGTGCGCTCTTCATCATAGTGAGTGAGGTATTAAGAGCTATGCAGCGTGAGTTAGGGCACCAGGGGCCCAATCTGAGTACTTAAAAAGCTGGCAGCGCACTTGTGACTCTACTGGTGTTACTGGTCTACAAGCGGCAGCAACTGCTAACCACCAAGTGATCTGTCTGCTCGTCTGACACGTGTCACATAAAAAACAAGGGCGTTTTCACTGCGACAGCCCTTCTAAAGAGACACTTCCTAAAAGTACAGTGAATGAACACATAACATTTGCGTATGTCTAGTCGCCAGTGACGTAGCTAGCAGGGGTGTCACCCGGGGCAAGAATAGTTGTCATCTAACACATCATCATCATCAGCCCATTTAAGTCCCCACTGCTGGGGCACGGGCCTCCCTCAATCACATGAGGGGTAATTGCCATAGTCACCACGCTTGGCAGACGGGTTGGCGAGGGTTTTGATATAAATGCAGAGTTTTCCTTCTCTGGGTGCTGATGATCATGCCAGCAGTTTTACCTTAGTCGCCTTTTACGACACCTCGGTAAGAGTGAGGGTGGCCTATTCTATTCTGCCAGGGACCACACGGCCATCTGATACCCCAGCTGCAAATAGTACTTATGCCGGCTTAATTAAGAGGGAGGGAGTGTCGAGGAATCCCATAGGAAAATGAACTGATGGTGTTATTGTCACGCTCTCCTGTTGAATAGATTAGTTTTTTTTAATTGCTTTTTTTTCTCTTTATTTATTTTAGAGGCTTTTTTATTGCTTAAACCGGAAACCGCCTCCCATAGTCATTAACAATGCCAAAACACAGTCATGCCACTGCCTACCGTGAAAGAAGAACTCTTTTCAAACCTCATTTTAAAAAGGACATACAGTTATAGCAATCAGGGAACATTGCCGCTGGAAGCACGAGCGTGGGCAAAAAGAGCGCTGGAAACGAAGCGTTCTGCAAGGGTTGGTTCCAGGTGAAGTTTGCCGCGGCATCTAGTCGTGCGATTGTCGAATGGTGCCCTTGGTATGATATTGAACAGTTCCACAGAGCACTCTGCATGGAAGAGCCTATTCAAGAGGCAAAGAGAGCCAAACACTCTTCGCGACTCCAACGACTCCAATTCGTTCGTGAGATCAATAATAAAGTAATAGAAAAGCAAGGAGGACCAGTTTCTCTCCTCCCCAGGTTACGCCACTGCGAGCCTCTAGTTATTATGAATACTGTACTCTATCAGGAAACACCGTTAACTGACGTTATTATCTGAAAAGCGTATCAAGAATTTCTAAAACATGATACAGTAATTTACTTCCAATGTTGCGTGTGAGGGTAATGCACACTATTTATATCGGAAGCTTCTGTAATAGCCAGCTAAATTGTTTGCAAATAAGTTTAAGTTAGCTTGGTAGATTATCTAAAATTGCTTACACAACGGCGCGATCGAATACACAAAGCTGTGAGTAGGTAGTGAATTTTTATGGCGTGCTTTAGGAAGTATTGAACTGGATTTTATAAATAATATACTCCAACCGATTTCGGCTAAGGCGGCCAATCTCAACGATCAGCCACTTACGCAGGATATTATATTATAGTGCTCAAGTGTGTGCTCAAACACAAGTGCACTCTCTATTCCCTTGCCCACATAATCCGATGGGACACCGGTGTGACACGAACGGAGGGGGATCGGGCGCAGGACCAACGGTTTAACGCGCTTTCCGAGGCACGGGGGTAGAAGACCGCTAATTTTCAGACTCCGGGCTGATACTGAGAAAGCACTCAATTACAAATTTTGACCCGACCTAGGGATCAAACCTAAGACCCCAAGCGCACTACCCACTGCGCCAACGAGGCAGTAACAGGATTTTACAGAAGTATTGAACGTGAAGAGCACTATGCTGTGTTTCGCTGTGTGAGAAAGGGTACCGGAGGCCCAGTCCGGGGAAAAGGGGGTTTAAAGGTTGGCAGCGCAATTGTGACTCCACTGGTGTCGCGGGTGTCCGTGGGCGGTTGAAATCGCTTACCATTAGAAGATCCGTCTGCTTGTCTGCATATAAAAAATATAACTATACCTACGATCCTATAGGGAGATAAGAATGGGGAGCTAAGTGCATCGATCGACCTCCATGTGAGGCCCCGATGGTAATCAGTTATGCTCTGATTTCAACCGCGGCTGGCTTTAGGCAGAAACGATTACCGTGGGGTTCAGTGTTCCCCGGGCAACCGGGCAGATGACAAAACGGTACGATTACGCCTTTCGCCATCCGACGGCCGACGGATGCTAACATTGGGGAGAGGTTTCAGGGTCGTTCTGACGACCCTAGCCAAACCCCCGTGCCTAGGGCCGGGCTTAAGCCTGCGGTAGGGCATTTTATACTAATCCAAGTCCTTTAATTGCCCTGGGCCCACAAGGCCTTATGACCGGCCTCATGGATGGATGCCTCGTGGTCCGAAAGAGCCCACCTCGTATCCAGATCGAGCAATCGCGAAAATATCCAAAGAAAATTTCTGAAGTTTCTATGTTTCCGTCTAAGACAACAATATAGTTCCAGTAACCATTATGGCCTGTGTAAGAAACACCACTTGCTTCCCTTGGCTAAGCGTCGTGAGATATCCGACGTACTATACTTGATACAAATTGCATCTGGTGCAGGAGATTCATCCGAGCTGTTATCAAAATTATCACTTTACGTACCTAGTAGAACCTTCAGATCCTCCCCCCTTCTCCATATTCCATCATGGTCTACTAACTATCGTAGGGATTCGTATATGTTGCGAGCGAGTAAAACCTTTAATAGCTTAAAACACTTGGACATCGATATATTTACTATTAGTGTGGCTAGGGCGAGAAAGACACTGTGTGACTCATTTTTCGAGAAAATGTAACATGACAAGTACGGACACCCAAACATTAATGTCTACAAATTTGTTAAATTTCCTCAATAGATCTTTGCCCTAACTTAGTTTTCATTTGTTAAGGAAATTAGGCATAATACCTACCTATATAGGTATTCGTTCTGTTCTGCGGCTGCGGAAGCCGCCAATAACGGCAACAGTATGTAACAGTGTTGTTAAATTTATTTTTACGTTTAATTGCCAACTTGATCTGTTGCTTTCCGTGATCTTCGCATGTTAAAACTGTTACTTACTTTATTTCTATCAGTGAAGACCTGTTATTAGCTTTAAGACATTCATTGTAATTGCTACTGTATTAAGACAGCTGTTGGTCTTCCGAATAAAATAAAATAAATAAATAAGTTACTTGACATTGGCGAATTATCTTCGGGTAGAGCCATAATAAAAAAAAATCCGTAGATGATACGAGTATGATTTACAATTAGGAATATAAAAGATATGTACGTTAATTTGATCGTTTCACCCTAAGAATTTTTTAGTGTAAATTGTGTTATTGTATAGTACCTACACTCAGATGTGTCAATAATTATATTTTGTAATAATAGTAGACTCTAGAATTCGGACTGTTATTTCGTTACAAATATTGAAGTGACGCTAGAAAACGTATCGCAATAAAATAAAGGCAGTCTCACGGTATAGGGATAGTATTTTTTGGCTATTTGGTTGATGGCATGTTCTAGATAACAGGAAAAATAACATTTCCTATATCCTGAGTGGATATGTGACAGCGGGATGGTGTTTTCGATCAGAGGGGCAATTCTCGTATAGGTACTCAAAATTGAAGTCGAATTTAGAGTTTTTTTTTATGATATAGGTGGACGAGCAGACGGATCACCTGATGGAAGGCGATTACCGCCGCCCATAAACGCCTGCAACACCAGTGGTGTCACAAGTGCGCTGCTTACCTTTTAACCCCCTTCCCCTGGATTGGGCCTCCGGTACCCTCACTCACGCAGCGAAACACAGCGCATGCACTGCTTCACGTCGGTTTTCTGTGAGGACGTGGTATTACTCCGGTCGAGCCGGCCCATTCATGCCGAAGCGTGGCTCTCCCACTGTTGATTGAGATTTAATACATTCATCCATACACATCTCTAATTCGACGTCAATGTCGAGTGTTCGAGAATAGGCCCTCAGATACGTTATAAATAAATAAAATAAAATAAAATAATTTTATTTCGACCAACTGAGATCATAATTACAACAATTCATATTAATCACTTACCGGCCATCGCAACTGGATACACAACTGGATATCACACGCTAAGATGAGAAGATGAGGAGTTGTTAGACGAGCAGAAGGATGCTGCCAACCTTTGAATACCTACTGCCTGCGTGATCGTATCAGAAATGACGAGGTCCGCAGGAGAACTAAGGTCACAGGCATAGCTCAAAGGATTGCCTCAAGTGGCAATGGGCAGGGCACATAACGAGGAGAAGCCGTTGGAGCGGAAAGGTCCTCGAGTGGAGGCCACGTACAAGAAGTCGCGACCATGGTAGGCCCCCCACAAGGTGGACCGACGATCTGGTGAAGATCGCGGGAATCCATTGGATGCGAGCGGCACAGGACCGATCTGTGTGGAAAACTTTGATGATGATGATTACAATACCTAGGATTCCCCTTTAGTGCACGTAAGTATTTAGAAAAAAGAATATTTATAAAGTCTTTCAATCACACTTTACTGTGTTTCACCGATGTTTATTGGATTATGCAGGATTTGACCTGTGCCTTATCAGGCCAAAAAAGCCAACACGGCAGGTGGATCTATAATAGGCCAAACGCCGGCAGGAAGGAAGCCCAAACGACGGTAAAAGGTCCGAGTTTCGGGTACGGACGTGCGCCATTTTCTAAGGTAAGTCTTTGAGTGGCTCTTTGCTTATAGAAAGGCTTACTAACATACGAACTAGGAATTTGGTTTAAAATGCAAATTTCACTGTTATATTACAAAGACTGTCAATGTACTAATAGCCAAAGCCGGTTGTTTTTTACCAACATAAACATTACCCTCATTTATAATAAATAATTTTATTTCGTTTATTATTTATTTATTTACGATTACATTAACACTTTCCTACACACATATATATATATACACACTAGGTATACAAGGCTGACGTCCGTGGCACTCACTCAGCTAGCCCTACTGAAAATCAGCGTCATGACCTTTTTCAGGGTCATGACATAGGCTGAGTGGGGGCCATTTATGTTGGAGGTCACAACACACAATATATTATTTGCACTGCCTGGTTATTTGTACTCATTATTTTGTTTTTCCTTTGTTTTGTTTTCTTTTTTTTTCTGTATTTTTTTTTGTTTGTTTGCTTGTTCTTTTGTAACTAATGTTGTACTCGTAAGTAGTGTTGTGATGTCCAAAATAATAAAAATTTTCTTTCTTTGTTTCTAATAAAAACGAAAATTTTAAAGAGTGTTGTCGAGATGATCATGACCGTGAGAGAGGCATGCTTCGGCATGAATGGGCCAGATCGACCAGAATGATACCACGGCCTCAGAAAACCGCAGTGAAGCAGCATTGTGCTGCGTTTTGCTGTGTGAGGGTACCAGAGGCCCAATCCGGGGGAAAAGGGGGTTTAATGATTGGCAGCGCACTCGTGACTCCTCTGGTGTTGCGAGTGTCTATCAGCGGCGGCAACCGCTTACCATCAGGCAACCCGTCTGATCGTCTGCTACTTACCACATAAAAAATAAGACACATATTCTTATTGATCACAAACCCCTAGTCAAAATATTAGTCTTCTAGCTGGTACCTAATTGCAAAATTGTGAGATGTTGATGCGTTTGACAGTGGCTCCACAGTTTACCACCAAATCGGTCGTTCAATCAAGTTCCTATTTATAAAATAAAACAAATTAAGAGCCTCGTTAAGCCGCTCATAAACTTTAGAGTGCATAGGGGTGGCCAGCAACGGGGTACACTACCTGGGAAACCCAGGCAGTCTCCAGCAAATATTCAGCAACACAAAGGCGCTGATAGGTTTCCTTGAAAAACTCGCCTGGTTGGAATGACACCGGCCGCCTTCACCCTCCGCACGCAAAATGGGCACAACTGCTGCCTGATTGCGGAAAAGCCCGCACGAGAAGAAAAAGAAGAGCGTAATACAAAGTAAAAAAAAAGTCAAAAAGGATCAAAGTCGCTCAAAGAGCTATGGAAAAAGGGCTATGCTCGGAGTATCTCTAATAGACCGCATCAGAAATAATGTAATCCGACAGGGAAACAGAGTCACCGACATAGCCCACTGAATCAGAAAACTGAAGTGGCAGTGGGCTGGTCATATTAGCCGCAGAACTGACAGCCGTTGGAGCCGTAAAGTCCTTGAGTGGAGACCGCGACTCGGTAAGCGTAGTGTTGGATGCCCTGCGACAAGATGGGATGATGACATTCGAAGGCTGAGTGGTGTGGGCTGGATGAGAGTGGCCGAAAATCGGGAGCAGTGGCGTGCATTAGGCGAGACCTATGTCCAGCAGTGGACGAGTGTGGGTTGCTGATGATGATGATGAATACAAAGTAAAAAAAATTAGTCCAATATCCAGTCCTTGAAATTATTATGAAAGTAAATTTTATAAGGGACATCATCATATATATGACGTTACTTTTTCTAATGTATTTTCCTAGTAATTTTTTATATGATAGATAGGTGACGAGCAGGTAGATTTAATATTATGACGGCCCGTTTATGAACGGCGTGAACTGATGACGAAGCTTGGTACTCCCACGGTGAAAATAAAGAGGAATATATTTTAATATTGAGTTGAGTAATAAGATTTTAATCTATACCCGGAGTTAGGATTCCCTTAAGTAGTATTCTGAGCATAATTGAAGCTACATCAAGTTGAAAAATTTCAATTTTCAATGGACTCTGTTTTTCTCGTCTCGAGAAATACTAAGAAATTTTATTTTAAGCGTCTTCATTAGTTTTTATCGGTTTAATTTTTGCTACATTATTGTTCGTAATTTTAAATTTATTTTATTTCAGATCAAAATAAAGTTAAACTTATTATACTAATATTCCAAAAAAATATAAACACTTTTTCTTAATTTTAAATATAGTTTAATAATATACGAGTAGGTAAGAATTTAAGAATTTGTATTCATTAACGGGTAAAGTTTATTTATAGAGAGACATTCAGTGTTTTTAAAATAAAACGCAGATTGTTCACGAGAATATCAAAAGGAAGTGTTTATTTTTCTTTAAAATTGACGGCTAGGACAGATAAAGTAAAATGCACCTACATAGATAGCGTTACTAGATTAGACATATTCATCATCAGCAACCCACACTCGTCCACAGCTGGACATAGGTCTCCCCTAATGCACACCACTGCTCCCGATTTTTGGCCACTCTCATCCAGCCCACACCAGCCAGCCTTCGAATGTCACCATCCTATCTTGTCGCAGGGCGTCCAACACTACGCTTACTGAGTCGCGTACCAGGAAGAGTACCAGGGATTAGATATATTATTAGAATAATTTACAACACTCCCACTTATTTCAATAATGTGAATAAAACTTTTAAAAAATACAACATAATGTTCTAAACACTCTTTATACCTAAGTGCTCTAACAAATTATAATGTTTGACAGACTGTAGACTTTTAGTCAATAAATCAGTAGGCATTTCTTCTGTAGGCATATATTCTACTTCAAAAGTTTTATTTGCTATATACTCCTTACAAAAATGATATCGAATATCTACATGCTTTGATTTATTATGAAAGGAATTACTAGGTAATAGCTTTTGAGCACTTTAAATAATAAATAATAAATATTTCACAACATCACATACATTGATCTGAATCCGAGATAGGTAGCTCAAGCACCTGTGTTACGGATTTCAGAATCAACAGCGGAATTACAAATATATACACATAATACTTTTCTTTTGTAAATATATACTTATAATACATACAAACACCCAGACCAATACAAACAGACATGTTCATACACACAAATGTTTGTACTGTGCGGAAATCGAACCCGCAACCCTTGGACTAAAGGCAGCGTTCACTACCACTGTTCCAAACGAGTCGTCAAACGGTCGTCGTCGGGTCGTCTTTGATTATCGTTATAAACCAAAACATTGTACATAGTATTTGTGATTTCAGACTATAGATTTCTTAAATAAATACCCTCTTTGCAACACTCTGAAATTCCTGTGTACTCCGCCTCAGTACTAGACAGAGCAATCGTTTTCTGTTTCTGAATTCTCCATGATATTAACCCTCCAGACAACTGAAAACAGAAACCAGTAAACGATTTTCTATCAGACACACTGTTACCCCAGTCAGCGTCAACAAAGCCAATTTAATTCTGAATTTCCCTTTGAATTAAATGTAAGACCAGAACTCTTGGTTTTCTTTAAATATTTTAACACCCGTTTTGCATGACCCTAATGCACATCGGTGTAGCAAGTGTTGAACTGACTAAGGCATCCCACAGCAAAGAATATGTGACGTACTAGATTAGACATATTATTGGAATAATTTACAACAAGTTTGTTCAAGATTATTCTACGAGTTACGGAAGGAAACCTTTGGTTTTAGACCTCGAGTAACAAACGAATCACATTGTTAAAAAGAAGCTTAGGTTAATAGAATAACATCGTAGGGACTAGAAAGTCAAGTTCATACTAAGCAGTAATGCAAATCATCCGTATCTATACTATTTATAAAGAGGTAATTCCTTCAGAAAGCGGCAACGCTTATAGGTAATCTGAAAACACGAAACGCTTGCGGGATGTAATCGACACCTAGCGCCATCTATTGGTATTGGAACTAATGTTCCGACACGAATCACACGAAGTGAGGGCGGGCCACTAATTAATCATAAACGGACAAACTTTTTAAGCAGTTTTCCCAATGCCTTGAAGCCTTAATAAAACCTTTTTCCACTTATCAAGCTATCCCTACTAACTGTACAGGCAGGGAATCTGGCGCTTAAACACTTTCAAACGAAAATCGCTAACACGCACGACACAATAATGGTGTCATTTCAAACGAAAAACTGTGCAAGCTGCAAGCGATTTTTACTCTTCAGGTGGTTAAGCGAGATTACCCCTCCGTACATTAACAACAGCTTAGTGCCGAAAACAAACGCTCGCGTTTTAAGTTTGAAGTTTCTAAATTGTTCATACACGAACAGAAAATGTTCACAATCAAACTTTGGCCGTTTTCCCGGGCGTGCAGTGTAAACACACCTGTCAGAGTGGTCACGAATTGAATATGAACTGCCTGTAGACATGCAATACGTGGAAACCGTCAAGAGCAAATCTGTATCGAGTGAGAGAATTATTGATACCTATTTGGTATTTATGGAGGTAGAAGACTCAACCAATGTTCATCGATTTGCGTGCATAAAGCGTTTTGGCGGACTCGAGAGTTTACATGAAAGGTCCTAACAATACCATTTATAAACAAACAGCGGCAACGCTTATAGGTGATCCGAAAACAAGAAACGCTTGCGCGATGTAATTTACACCTAGCGCCATCTATTTGTATAAAGTGGAACTAATATCCCGAAACGTAGTGTGTGGACCACTCGTGCCCTTTAATAATAAGGCCGAGTAGAGTGGCAAGTAGTAACTTATGATAAGAAAATCATTCAAATTGACTATTTAAATTTAAATCCTACCTTTTTACTTTACTTTAGTCGGGTTAAAACACTTATTAAGTAAATTTCACTTATTTTTTATCATGAATATCAAACGTCCTAAATAGATAGTAGATGTACAGTGCAACCACGATCAGAAGGCGCATCAGTGACAATGACGGGGGGCGTTGAAAAGCGTATTTTCTATGCGAAAATGTCTAAACAGCATTAGAGTATGCGTCACGAAAAACACAGAACTAAAAGTTGAAATACCTTGCGTCTATGATCATAAAGATCAAATTTGAATGTTGATGGCGACTCAAGCGCGTTTTTCGCGGGACTTCTTTGGAAGTGCGATCTCTAGTTCCGACTTTAGCCACGTGCAAAATAACCGTGATCGGACTGTATCTTGTTCGCATGAAAAACAGGGTTCAATAAAATTTTGTAACAACAAAAAAGCTTTTATTATAAAACATTTTTCGAATTGAGTCGTTTATTTTCCGGTAAATAAAATTTGCAAAATTTTTCATGCAGTTTAATGCTCTCAGTGGTTTACGACGGAACATTTACGGCGACAGGGAAACGCCATTATCGGACTTATTGACGACCTCTTTATGGTAACACTAGATTTTACTGGCGGTTTTGCTTATATGGCACGATATTATTTTTTTATTAAGACTTCCACGCAGTTAATAGTCGGCAAATCAGATTTGGTTTCAGCTAAATCACATAACTATTGTATAATGTAGAATGTTAATAGGTATACAAAATCGCTTAAAAATATGGACCCAGTAGAGCTAATTAATCTATACAAATACACAAGTTTTTGTTTCATCAACAGAGACCAAGTATTAATGAATTTGCAGAACATTAAAATTTCGCAGGCACGCGCTAGTATTGTGACGTCAGAGATTTAAATCATGACGTCACCGTAAAACTCTTTTTTTTAAATTATGTATCTCGGGAAATACACGACGTATCGTAATAATATTTTCAGTCATGTTTTTTATTCTCAACCAAGTTGATAGAGATACGGGCAATGTATTACCGGGACACGCGACTGGACTGAGCTAGTGTTGCAAAGTAGTGGGACGGCGATGACGTCACTTTACAACCCGTGTATTTTGAAATCATATAACTCGGAAACTACATGACGTATTGCAGTAATTCTTTCAATGAAAGATTTTATTTTCAACCTAGATTAAGGAGAGCTAAAATATAAAATAGTGAACGTTCTCATATTTCTACAACTTTATCCAACGAACGACTTTAATCTACTGTATAATGTAATACAGTAGATTGAAGCCGTATTATAAATTACAAATTTAACATGACGGGTAGGGTACACTAATCTAATCACTAAGGCTGATCGATTTTAATTTTTAGCTACTAAACTGATATACTTTAAACAATTTTGGGGTTACAATCTCTCGGCAAACACCTATACTAGTTATTTAATACTTATAGTTAACTGTTTGATCTGGTTTTGCACTCGAATTTTGGATTACCGCCAAAAGTGGCCGCTTTTGGCGTGAATCACATTTCGCGGACCTAACATTTGTGCGTGGTTATTTAATAAATATAATAAGTAATTGCCGAGAGATTGTAACCCGAAATTGTTTAAATTAAATCCGGTTTAGTAGCTACAAATTAAAATCGATTGGCGTCGCTAGTGTGCCCTACCCGTCCTTACCTTACCTTAATCTATTCTTCAACACTATGTACTGTTACTGTAGTCAATTTGCCGTTGTCACCTATAAATAAGAATTCGCTTTGATTGATTTATAATTTTTCTGGTGTTATTATTGTATCTTGTACTTACTGATGTAAATCTTGTTGGTGAGCTTATAAATAAATAAATAAGTCTCTCCTGTGATGCGGATTTCAGTCAGCGTGCGGTATAGAAAATATTTTCCCGTGCATACTTACTACCCAATGTTTCTCCACGCACACAGGCCAAAAATACACATCACAGGACAATGACGACGGTCTATTTTTTAAAAATACTGATCCGATACTTTTACCATGCACAAGATATGCATACTTAAAGCTTAACTCTGGAAGTTGCATGGTGGTCTTGTACCCATGCTTCGGATAGTACGTTTAGGCGTTGTGGTCCTACGCGATTCTTCACCCCAGTTTTCTCTAAGCCCGAGTTGTTATTCCGATTGAGCTGGCTTATTCATGCCGAAGTGTAGCTCTCCCAAGGTATGTATGTCATACTTGTTTGACGGTCATCAACAGGGGTACAATAGTGTGTGAATGGTACTATCCACGTCTCATCAAATCTCTCACATTTATTCCTTTTTTTATGTGATAGGTGGCAGACGAGCAGACGGATCGCCTGATGGTAAGCGATTACCGACACACATAAACATCCGCGACACCAGTGGAGTCGCACTAAGTGCGCTGCCAACCTTTAAACCCCTCTTTCCCCTGGATTGGGTCTCCAGAACCATCACTCACACAGCGAAACACAGCACAGTGCTGCTTCACGCCGGTTTTCTGTAAGGCCGTGGTTTTACTCTGGTCAAGCCTGCCTATTTATGCCGAAATGTGGCTCTACCATGGTTAGTCTTCGCAGAAAACAGCATTGTGCTGTGTTTCGCTGTGTGAGTTGGCAGCGCACTTGTGACTCCACTGGTGTCGCGGATGTCTATGGGTGGCGGCAATCGCTTACAATCAAGTGATCAGTCTGTTCGTCTGCCACCTATCATATTAAAAAAATCGAGGCATACAAAATATTGAAAGTAAGAATACAATTAATTAGACTTAGAATATGTTAAGGATTTTTATCGCGTGTTTTATATAGTGGCCTAGATTCATCTTGACACCTTGGTCGGCGCCAATCGCCTACCGCCATCTAATAAATTTGCTCGTCTGCCACCTATTACATTAAAAAAAAAACATCTCAGCATGCCGTTCTTGCTTACGTCCAAAGCCGAGGTCATTCCTCCATCATTTCCTCCGTCATATAGATAAGACCTATCAAAGAGTGTGTTTAAATTGATGACCAATCGGCTATATGTACAAGTACACAAACTCGTGATCGTTATTCCTCAGCCTTTAATTAAACTGGCTTACATTGTAAGCTGGGGTGTACCATCTCATTAAAATATCGAACAGAATCAAGCGAAAAATATTCTCACAGATCACCCTGCCGTTCGATTTCGACATTAACTGTCCTCACAATAAGGTCGTCGTATTTGCTAAATTTGGTGATAACGACCACATACCACTAATTACTCTGCCCGTTCCAGTAATCCAAAGGGTTGGTAATTGGACACGTTTTATTTCTCTTTTAATTTTGTATTGATATAAAGTTTAATTAAATTTCGCGTTTGTGTGAAGTCCAAATTGAGTTCATTATTAAAGATGTCCAGGTGCTTTCTTTCTTTTTTTTTTTGTTTTGGCTGCTATTGCGTTTGCTTATGCCAAACACATTTTTTTAACTCTGCCAATGTCGAGTGATTAACGAGACACGTTTTACAAGAAAAATTAACCGGTATGGATGAGATTACATTCTTCAGGATATTATTTTAATTTGAGTTCTTACACCACCTAAAACAAAAAGATACAACAAACACATACACGGCACAAAATGTTAAGTGGGACAGGTGCTTTCCAATGAAAAACAATTGTCTTTGATTAAGTCAATTTCATTTTTAAGGTTTGAAGTAAGCGGTCTATGGTGGGGTTACTGATTAGAAAAATATTTATAAATGTCAATAGCATTATTTTCCCGGTTGCATCCTAGAAGCTGGCGCTTCGGAGCCTGGGGTCCGCTTTTCTGCCAAACATCCTCCATATCGCAAGATCTTTAGTAGTGTTGCTTATTGATATACCACTATCGATAGTATTGCTGATTGTCAATAGTACAACCTGTGCGGATAAAGTATGGGATCAGAAATGGCGGCGCATCTATTCACTTCTCGCTCGCACACTGTTTGCGTCTATACTCACACTCGTGGGGTGCGAGTATAGACGCAAATAGTGTGCGAGCGAGAAGTGAATAGATGCTCCGCCATTTCTGATTCATTCATCGTCGGCCCATTTAAGTCCCCACTGCTGGGGCACGGGCCTCCCTCAATCACATAAGGGGTAATTGTCATACTCACCACGCTTGGCAGACGGGTTGGCGAGGGTTTTTATATAAATGCAGAGTTTTCCTTCTCTGGGTGCTGATGATCATGCCAGCAGCTTTACCTTAGTCGCCTTTTACGACACCTCGGTAAGAGTGAGGGTGGCCTATTCTACTCTGCCGGGGACAACACGGCTCCCATTTCTGATCCCATTCTTTATTCGCACAGGTTGTAATTCATGTAAAGCGTAAAGGATTCAGTCATTGCACGATGTATCGGTTTAGTCAACCATCTCCACCACCAGCACATTTACCAATCCTTCTATACAATGGTTGCTCTTCGATCTTAGGAAATAAATGGCATTTTTTTTTACCCCACATACAAAAATAGAATAACGGTCCATAACCAATGCATTTGACTGCCTTTTTTATGAAAAGTTGAGAATTTTTGATGTGAATTTCCAAAACCCATAACTAAAACAAAAGTCATAGCTACAACTAACATAAATAAACAAGTATTGTTTTTTTTATGTGATAGGTGACAGACGAACATACGGATCACCTGATGGTAAGCGATTGCCGCCGCCCACGGACACCCGTGACACCAGTGGCGACACAAATGCGCTGCGAACCTTTAAACCCCCCTCTTCCCTGAATTGGACCTCCGGTACCCTCGAGCGGCGAAACACAGCACAGTGCTGCCGGTTTTCTGTTTAGAATGGTTGCTAGAAGAAGTAGTTGAGACTGTTTTCCAATACACCTGAATAGCTGACCCCGAAATAGCTACCCCGTTCTGGAGTTCCGTTGAAACCCATATTTGTAATAAAATTCATCCTTTACCCGTGTCAGTTATGATGACACCTGAAGCCATGCAGCCGTCAGTCTGGTATAAGAAAACCGTTTGCCGTCACAATAAGATCTAATCTGCGACAGAAGCACATTATCTTTATAGTAAAAACAAAGCTTTTGTTTTTCTTAGCTTTTCCATCTTTCGGTGAGGGGTACTTTTATAGTATATCTGTATATAGTATACCTGTTTTTTTTTCGGTTCCGTACCTGAAAAGGAAAATCCAAAACTCTTGTAAGATCACATTCTTATCCGTCCGTCTGTCTATCCGTCTGTGTGTCAAGAGTCTTTATTTTGAAAACGCGTTAAGGCATCGTGTTGAAATTTAAATGCAGACTTATTTATGTTCAACTACGGTTTTTAGAATTTGCAAAAAAAATCCTTTTCTAACTCAAACTTAAATAATTCTTAATTTGCATAGGCTTGTACACAACACTTACAAATCGTCATACATTTGAATGACTTAAAACTATTTATAAGCACTTATGTATGTATAATTTACATGTTTATATGTTATTACATAAAATATACTTAAAAAAATAAATAAACATATGCGATTCTACCACCGGCTCGGAAAGTTTTTTCTGGTCGAGAAGATCCGGCAAGAAACACGTCAGTTACTCTTAATCGCCAGACTTTCATACAATGTGTCATCATCATACCAAGCCATACAGTTTAATTGTAAAGGAAATAATAATAAAATAATATTATGAGGTAAACCAAACCTTTAAGTTAATATGAAAAAAAATACGGCAGTTTATTAAAGAGAAAGGTATATTTTTAGACTCCCAAGGGAATCAAAACCTAGTACTTCTCGTTGATATCGAACAATGAAATTTAGCATGTAACATCGATATAGATCACACATGTAAAGAAACACCTTGAAAGCAAAGTTTGTTTTTCAATCTTTAAAAATATTGGGTCAATACCTTTACTTAAATGGGCTGATGATGATGATGATGATGATGATCTTTACGGTGTGTTGATATTTCGAATTTAAACTACTCGTTAAAGTGAGTTATAATATGAAAGGAATTTATGGAAAGAGTGCAAAATGCAAATGTATTTCTGTATCTACTCTTGTGTATTCATTTACGGTTCATATTTTTTTATTAATTTGGCTAATTATTAAGGTTTTACGTAGATATGGAAGCTACGGTGCACGAGTCGCCGGCAGGTTTTATATTTACATTTCTGTTCCTTGCTAAAGTTTTTTTATTATGAAATGTCTATAAACAATCATCTTTCATCCGTTTGTTTGTTTGCTTCTCACCATCCATCATCATTTTAGCCAATAGACGCCTCATGATCATCATCAGCCCATTTAAGTCCCCACTGCTGGGGCACGGGCCTCCCTCAATCACATGACGGGTAATTGCCATACTCAACACGCTTGGCAGACGGGTTGGCGAGGGTTTTGATATAAATGCAGAGTTTTCCTTCTCTGGGTGCTGATGATCATGCCAGCAGTTTTACCTTAGTCGCCTTTTACGACACCTCCGTAAGAGTGAGGGTGGCCTATTCTACTCTGCCGGGGACCACACGGCGAAATAGACGCCTACTGCTGGACAAAGAGTTCCCCAATGTTCTTTACATAGATCGGTCCTGTGCCGCCCGCATACAATGGATTCCTGCAACCTTCAACAGATCGTCGGTCCCACTTGTGGGGAGCCTGCCACGGCTACGACTTCCTGTACGTTTGGTTCTTAAATGAATATAAATAATACTTTTCAATACCAACAAAGACTACTTAGTAACTCGTTTTGAAACTAATTCAAATGTAAGTCAATAATTCCCATAAAAAATCCTTTGCGTTAAAAACGACGACTTGTATTAATAAACTGTAACTGCATTTTCAATAAATCGATTTATTTTACAATAAAAGCCGCTGCCGCTTTTATTTTCTGCCTTATTCTTCTTATGCCAACAATTTTTGCTCATATGGTCATGTTTATTGCAATGAAAACACCGTGGCCCCTTTGACTTTGACTGCTGATTATTTTTTGCAGGAAACTTTCTTAAGTTTGAGTAAAATGCAGTAGTGTTAAGTTGTTTCACCTCTTGTAACAGTTTTGTTTTGATTAAATCGGCACTAATTTTTACTCCGGAACTCTCTATACCCATAATCATTGGATTATATTCTGAGGGCAATCCTGTTAACATCCATCCATCCTTCTTGTCCGATATGATTGATTTCTGAAATCCTTGTTTTTTTTTTCATGTGATAGGTGGCAGACGAGCAGACGGCGATTGTCGCCGCTCATGGACACAACCTTTAAACACCCCCTTTCCCCCAGATTGGGCGTCCGGTACCCTCACTCACGCAGAGAAACACAGCGCAGTGCTGCTTCACGCCGGTTATCTGTGAGGCCGTGGTATCCGGTCGAGCTGGCCCATTCATGCCAAACGGTGGCTCTCCCACGGTATGTCCCATGTGTTGTCATCATTTTCACCTTACTACCTACTAATCGACTGATCAATTTTTGTGTCTAACAGTAGTTACCTACCTACCTACTTGCAAACCCTAATAAAAATGTCAACCCCTCACCGGACGAATTGTGATTAAAACGCCCAGGTACCGTACACGAATGTTCCAATACGTGAATTTTCTAACCCCTAATACTCATTAGGCTGCCGCAGCCGGGGGGGCCGTAAAAGCCAAGAACTTAATTAACCTCCCAAGGGGTCTGCATTTATTTGGGCGTGAATTTGGTCCCAGCAATAAAAATAAACAATGAAATGCGTTCACGTGGATTTTGAAGGTAGTCACGCGCGGGCTCACCTATGTCTGGTGACTTTCCATTTAATATTATATTAGTAGCTAGCCCTCACTTGGCTTCGGGATATTTAGTTCCACTTGACACTATACATTATAGATGGCACTAGGTGTCGATTACATCGCGCAAATGTTTCGTATTTTCGGATTACCTATAAGCGTTGCCAATGTCTATAGAATTTACCTCTTTATAAATAGTAAAGATAGGGTTTCCAATATGTAAGTAAGGGTTGAAATTAGATATGAGGCGTATTTATCGTAACAGATAAATATAACAGGTATTTCCAAGACGTAACATAACAAACTGTTACTCCATTAATAAATAACTGTTATGAAATAACAGCCGTATAAAATACTCTTACAGTAACAGCGAGGTAGTATTTTAATAACATATATACCAATAACACAAAATAACGTCATCTGCCCTATTCTGTCCTGTTATCTGTTATACGAAAAAACATTTCATCTCTCACTCTGTTGAAAAAAGAGAAAAAGAGAAGCAAACTAGTATTTTACACTACACAAATTATGTAAAATGGATTTCCAGTTTTCTTAAAGACAACCAATAATAGTCACTCTTTAATTTTGTATCCTAACCTGTTATCTGTTACGAAATAACATTTCATCTCTCACTCTGTTCAAAGAAAAAAAATAGAGAAGCAACCTAGTATTTAGGTCTGGAGCAAGGGGTACACTTAGCCCATGACTTAGGATTTTGAGTCTGGTAATTAAAACGAAGCGACTGCTGTCTGATCTGCGCAACCCTGAACAGCCAACAACTATACAACCAGACCCACCACATATAACAGAAAGTATGCAATGCTATTTATTATTACAGGCTGCTATTTGAAAACAGGTAATTTGGAACAGATAATTTTAAATAACAGTTGTGACAAGTATTTAGATTCACCTGTTACGATTCATCCTTAGTTGAAATCTAAATCAATATAACCGAAAGGTGACTGACTGATCTATAAACGCAGGACCTAAACTATAATGATTAGAAATTTAATATTTTGCACAAGGGTTCCTTTTATAGCGTAGGGAAGCACAAAGAAAATTGCAAATTCACGCTCTAAGGGGGTAAAACGATTTTAAACCCCCATTAGTATGGAACTTTTCCGTTTTTGAAGTTATTTCTGTGCTTTTAATCTGTGGTATGTACATAAAATTTATAAAAAAATCTATATATGGTGCTGTCAGGCAATTACCAAAAAAAAAAAACAAAAGCAAGCTGTGATCTCCTTTAATTGTAGGTGTACAAGAGCATGTAGATAGATAGATAGATAGATATTCTTTATTGCACAAAATAAAATACAAGCATGATACAACAGTAACAGACAGTACAATAAGGCGGTCTTATCGCTTGTAGCGATTTCTTCCAGACAACCTTTGGGTAGAGGAAAGAAATATCGTATTCGTAATAATAAGGGAAGGCAGTGCAAAGTAGTTTAACAAATGAAATTGAGAATGGCAGAATTATACATTATTTTATATATTAATATTATTACATTACATAAATAATAATAAACAATACATACATACCCAATAATAATATATACATAGATAATTTATAACAAAAATTCAATAAAATATTTCTTATAGATAGGTATAAATGATCAGAGAGCAGACCACATAAAAAAAGGAAGAAGAGACAAGGAAAAAACAGTGTATGTATTTATAGAGATAGGAAGTGAGTTTTGACACGGGACTTGAATACAGGAAGGGATACATGTACTTTTAGATTTAGGGTTTTAATTTTAAGGACGTGCCACATGTGCTGGAATCCTAATAATAATGAATAAATGTCCCGAAATGAAGTACTTTAGGCAGCGGCATGACTGAGCTCCGGCATTGTTACCAACAGATGGGCCGCATGCTCGTCTGCCTATTATTCGCAATAAAAAATAAAGTTCGGGCTAAGGCACTACTTATTTATATTTTTTAAACTAGTGATACGTTTTAAGTATAATTTTTATCCGTTTACATGAAAAAATCTATTATGAAACATGTAATTAACTTGGATTCGACTCTATTTTCGCTCAGCGATCAGAAACTTATTTGCCAGCGTCCAAGCCTCGCAACTGTACATTAATATGGAGGCATCACATTCAGTATCTAATGATATTGGTGCGTCTATTTAGAAGCTTGGATTACCACCTTGTGTAAAGCGGCTCTGCATCGTTCTGTGCGTAGATCTCCATCTCTTAGGAAAAAATACCCACAGGCTCCTATGGCGTAGTCACGTTAAAAGGATGGGAGAGGATCGCATTGTCAGGAAAGTTTATTTGGGTGGGCAGACTGGGAGGCCCTGGTTGGTAGTCCGCGGATATTGCTAGCGTAATACTGTGCTACGATTGGAGTAAAAAATTGGATTGTTGGAGGAGTATTACATCGGACGCCAAAATCATATTTTGGATCGCTGAGCCATCGGCGTAGGCTGTTTGTAAAGTGACATTGAGTTAGTTAAATTACTAAATATTTTGATCCTTATTTAATATTAGAAGCAATGTCGTAGCAGCAAATGCTGAAGTTGGGACCTGATTGGCCACACCCTTCACTTATTCCTTTCAAAATGTATCTCAAACTTTAAATGTTTCCGCTGTTGTACGAGTATAACAATTAACTATGCTTTGCATCTATTCATATGTTATGTCATTCTATATTATTTTATATTGTTTGTGTTCAATAAATGTATTTTTTTTTCTTTCTTTCAATGTTGCAAATGCAAGTATTACGATCTTAAGAAATTTGAGCGATGATATAGAAAAATTGGAGCTCAGCGGTTCGGAAGGCGCTTTCCATGCAATCGAAACCGTCGTGGTTCGATTCCAAGCATGTACCTCTGGATTTTACAAATCTGTATTTCTTTTTTTTCTACCAACAACTTGGCGGTGAGGGAAAAAATCGTGAGGAAACCTGCACGTTTCGGATAGTTTCTAAAACGTGTATCCATGATTCAGTGATTCACCTTCGCAACCCTATAACAGGGGAACCAGAACGCCTGTTATAGAACTGCGAAGGTCAGACGGCAGTCACTTCATTGTAATTATCAAACTCCTCAAATTCTGAATCATGGTTCAAGCGCATCCCACACACCAGAGCGATACTTATTAGGAAGAACTGATGTTAGAGTGTCAGACTCGCGTAGTCCCAGTGCCTTCAACTATCTGTTCAGAAGCAACTACTGATCTATTACATATATTCAGTTGCGTCTCAAAAAAAAAAGACATATAGTAAATAAACTTCATTAAATTGGTATCACGGTTGGACGTACGAACTTGGTAGAATTATAAGGGTTACGTGGATTATGAGCCTTTAAACCTTTAAAATAAGGAATTCTATAAACATTTTTACTGGTATTACTTTTGCCACGACTATAAATAAAAGAAGTAAAAATATCGGAGCAAAACAATTTAACATTTCAATGCATTAAACAAATGTAGAGCATTTCAGTTATAACCGACAAGTAGTTAAAACAGCCAGCCAAGTTAAAAATAACATCAACTTAATTTTTTATAAAATTAATGACACGTGCCTAAGTAATAATTTTGCCGAAGATCCTCCTACCGAAGAGCCTATCGAGACCACATCGACGCTTTTGAAATATGGTGTTGGCGAAGGATGCTCCGAATTCCATGGACTGCTTTCCGTACAAACGAGTCCATCCGCCGAAAACTGCACATTTAATGTGACTGTCTACCATTGGCCTGAGAAGAATCGTGGAGTTTTTTGGTCACATAGCCCGGAAAGAGGGACATAATCTGGACAGCTGACGGTCACCGGTAAGGTGGATGGAAGGAGACCCAGAGGTCGTAGCCCTATCAGATGGTCAGACCAAATACGTTCGACGCTGGCCACCAAGCTGTATGACGCCCTCCACATTGCAAAAGACAGACATAGATGGAAGTCTATTATTAACAGCAAACTGGCCGCCCACGGGAGGAATCACGACCTTCAGTAATGATGAAAAAGACTAGAGAAGGAGGAAGTATTAATTTTGCCAAATATATCATCACATTAAAAATGGGATTCGAATACCGACGGAATTAATCAATCAAATTTAATTCATGGTTTTCATAGTGAATTTAATTAAATTTACGATTGCATGGGACCGCAACGTTTCGTGTAACATAATCTAAGCGCATGACAGTTCGTGAGCTAAGTTAAAAGAAAAATGTTATCCTAAGTAATTAGATTTTAAGTTTGGTCTTGATATGAAACATCGATAAAATATAACAACAAAATATTATTACAATTTAAATTTTTTGAGCTTGAGAAAAGGCCCTCTGACCTATCAGCTATTGCTGTCTGGGGCGCCCCTACTAGGAGCTTCCCGGATGATCGCCTAGGTATAGTCTCAGCTTGATGCAACTCCATTCTCTCAAAGTGGCAAAGCCAGCGTAGTCTAGCTTTGTCTCGACCATTATGAAAAAAAAAGTAAGTAAGAGTAAATACTATTACCGACGGTAGTCACTTCTTTGTGTAACAACGAGTATAGTTAATTCGCTTAACATTTCTATTTAATTTGAAAGTTTTTTCTTGTTTTTTTTTTAATTATGTCTGCTACTGTGTTGCCCACGGCGAATACTTATATAACTCTGCCAATGTCGAACGATTAAAGAGACACGTTTTTAATGAGAAATTGATATTTTACTCATTCTGATTATTATTTTTTTACACCACCCAAAACAAAACAATTAAACGTATCCAAACACACAAACACATATACAGCACAACATTATGAGGGAGAAGTTTGAGCGATGGTATAGAGAAATTGGAGCTCAGTGGTTCGGAACGTGCTTTCTTTATACAATCGAACGCGTCGTGGTTCGATTCCAAGCATTCTCTCCTCCTCCTCTGGATTTTTCAAATCTGTATTATGAATCAGACTATAAAGTCTGATGTTATATTTTATAATATATATCTACATAAATATTTTATGACTGAGGAGGAGGCTAAAGATAGAAAAAATTAAAAGTTAAACCCACTACCAAACTGTCTTTGACAGATGCCAAAAACAACTTCCACATTCACGTTCAGAAATTGCCATAGCGATATTTTGAAAGTGAAGACTTACTTGTAGTCGTCTTTGGACGGACGAGTAGCAGCACTGTACGATCGGTTAGCCGGCCATCATTCGAGTGCGAGTGGTCGAGTCTAATGG
The DNA here is from genome assembly GCA_019059595.1 of Marasmia exigua. Taxonomy (NCBI): domain Eukaryota; kingdom Metazoa; phylum Arthropoda; class Insecta; order Lepidoptera; family Crambidae; genus Marasmia; species Marasmia exigua. Next base: position 16,234,179 of record CM032478.1, on the reverse strand, counting down.
TTCGTGAGATACGTATTTGTAAATCATCACCATTTCAGCCAATAGACGTCCACTGCTGGACATAGGCCTCCCCCAATGTTCTTTCTCCACACAGATCGATCCTGTGACGTCAATATCCTCTGGATTCCCGCAATCTTCACCAGATCGTCGGTCCACCTTGTGCGACTTCGTGTACGTGGCCTCCACTCGAGGATCTTTCCGCCCTAACGGCCGTCTGTTCTCCTTACTATGTGCCCTCTCCATTGCCACTTGAGACATACAACCCTTTGGGTTATGTCTGTGACTTAGTTCTCCGGCGTAAATACATGGGTATACTACACGTTTGTTTAAATTGATGCCTTCCTTCTGGGGTAGGTCTTCTACCAAATCAAGAATCATGGTCCAAGCGTACCCACCATAGCGACACTTTTGGCCGCAACTGGGAATTACACGCTGTAATGAAGACTAAATACCTGTTAATAGCATACAAAGAGACTAGTACGTACCTAAACCCTTCGCAGGTACAAAGGTCTTACGACACTTCAGAGTTTGCTTTAAGTAGGTTATAAATAACTTAAACCCGTTGGCATTTAAAACGGCTATATATAATATCTGTTCAATTTAAGTAAAGTATTCATAAGTCGATTTTCTGAGTAATACCTGAAGCTAAAATAATTCATCATCAGTAATTAATTATTCTCAAGGGACGTTTTAACTAAAACTTGAACTATGTCAATGTTATTACAAAGTCCTTCAGTAAAATATTCAAAGTCAAGTATAACAAAATGATAGGTCTTATTAAAACCTGTGTATGCAATAAAAATATTATTTTCTAGATATGATTTTAAAGGATAAAAGATTTCAATAAAAATAATTTATTTTCCTATCACTAGACCCAATTTTCCTATTGATGCTTTAAACGAATTTTCATTTTCAGGTAATAATGATAACCGCATAGTGCACGCTTATTTCAATTTAACGTGGCGTGCCACTATTGACGCATACTGATTCGATTCTTTATCATCATCATTTCAGCCAATAGAGTCCGCTGCTGGACATAGGTCTTCCACACAGATTGGTCTTGTGCCGCCCGCAACCAAAGGTTTTCCGCGACATTCACCAGATCACCAGGCCACCTTGTGGGGGGCCTGCCACGGCTGCGACTTCCATTACGTAGCCTCCACTCGAGGAACTTTCCGCCCCAACGGGCAGTCTGTTCTCCTCGCTATGTGTGAACTGCTAATAAAGAAATTCTGTTTTGATCGCCAATATTTTCGTGTTAATGTAATAACTGACCGCTGGTTTGAAACGTTAATTTTTATGAAGAGGACTTAGTTTTATGCTATTATTATTTATTTTTAAAATATTATGAGCACTTTTATTTGAGGCTATGTTTCGGAACATTAGTTTACAGCAATAGATGGCGCTTGTTGTCCTTTACATCGCGCAAGCGTTTCGTGATTTCGGTTTACCTACATTATAAGCGTTGCTGCTGTCTACAGGATTTACCTCTTTATAAATAGTAACGATGATTCTGAAAATGTTGGTTTGGTCTGGTTCCCGTTATTAAGAGTAATCTCTTCATAATAGCGATGAGTAGCTCGTGAGCGAGTTGGTAAAAAGAGCTAGCTCACCTAATCTAGCTCAACGTATATCTAGCTCAGTCTCATTCAATTAATATATAGCTCAACATCGGCGAGCTATAGCGAGTCGGCGTCGCGCGACGCGGCGTATAGAAAGGGAGAACACAAACTGCTTAGGCTTTCTAGCTTTACGTTACATGTTCATTCAAATTTCATCTACAATATTATCAAGCTAAGGCGTTTATTTAGAAGTTCAAATTTTGGGCGCAAATGCATACATTATTGGTAATTTACGTTTTTAAACTTGTATTTTTATCAAAATAAGGCGCCTATTTATGATTACAATTTTTGAACGCGAACGAAATTATGTATTTGTTTACCTAATTTTTGTTACCAAGTGACTATTTTAGGTAATTGTATTAATCTACCATGAGTTTAGATTTGAGATTTAAATTACTCAAGAGCCACTATCTTACACTGAGCTAAATGAGCTACTGAGCTAGAAGATCTATATAGCTGTTGCCGAGATAAAGAGCTACATAGCTCTTATGTTTCCAAAGAGCTAAATTTCTCATGGCTACTTCATAATTACATTACCAGTATTCCTGAACCGAATTCAGGATCATACTCTAAGCGTATCCGGAACTCTGAACTGACAGCTTTTAAGATGAGGGTCATGAACATTTTATTTAATGGTACATCCTTACATATTACGATAATTCATCATCATCATCATCAGCCCATTTAAGTCCCCACTGCTGGGCCACGGGCCTCCCTCAATCAAATGAGGGGCAATTGCCATACTCACCACGCTTGGCAGACGGGTTGGCGAGGGTTTTGATATAAATGCAGAGTTTTCCTTCTCTGGGTGCTAATGATCGTGCCAGCAGCTTTACCTTAGTCGCCTTTTACGACACCTCGGTAAGAGTGAGGGTGGCCTATTCTACTCTGCCGGGGACCACACGGCTTACGATAATTAATTATAAATTAATGTGTTAGAAAAAAGACAAAGGTTTGGGAATCAGTTTAACACTATAAGCCCATCTTCTTCGATGATTATCTAAATATCCATTGGCTCGTCTGCCACCTTATTCATAAAAAAAGCATATAACTTTTTCAATAATAGTTATGAAAAATTTAAAATTTAATTGAATCTATAGAGCTTATTAAAACATTGAGTAAATATTAACAAAGTTAAAAATCCGAATGAAATAATCCATTGTCATGCAGAGCTTGGCCTAGTTTTCCCATTTGTGTGCTCTCAGCGAGATCCCATTTTCGGCACATAGCAATGATAACCGCACAGTGACACATTCATTTCAATTCAACGTGCCACGTCACTACGGTTCACCGAGTGATTCTCACACAATGCGGCAGCGATTTAATAAACATCAACATTTATCAATTTTCGTTAATCCTAACAGCTATTGTAATGGGCAGGCGAAATAAAAAAAAATGGTTTCTGTTTCTTTGCAGTCTGATTGGTTTTTAATTACCTAGTGTTTCAGTTTACACGTGTCTTTTGTGAGCTAAGTATTTGTTTTCCAAATTTATAGGGCTTTATTCTTAAACGTTCAAATAACCTTTGTTCGCTAAGGTTTATGAATATTAAATATTTGTTAATTACAGCAAAAGAACGAAGCAAAATTTGAACACAAATGAAAAATAGTACTGGAGCCCAATTCTCATGCTTGTGATATTTTTAGAACATGGCGGATATCACTAATATGTCGTATGAAAATAAATGACACGAGCCCGAGAATTGAGCTCTTGGCCTATGATTATGTTCGAGAAAAACCTTCCATTTGCTTTGGTCATCTTGGCGGTAGCCATAGAGTAATTTATATATATGCGGTAGCATTACCGTGCCCCTCCTAACCAAAGATAGATGAGCTTTAGTAGTATTATACTAATTGCTTTGCTAGTTACAGCTTACAAGAAAAACATTAGTACTTTCTTTATTACTGATATATATATATATAGTAGCAAAATTCTTGTTAATCAAACCATGAATACAGTAAACCAGAATACATCATGTCAAGCTAATACTCTATAGGCTTCTGCACGAAACGCGAAGCATCGTGGCAGTTGCATTCATTATTGATGCCTGGAGCCCAATTCTTGGGATTTCGATATGAAAAAAAACATGGCTGATATCACCTGGAAACTATACAAATAAACTATGTTTTAGTGATATATGTCGAAAATAAATGTCACGAGCACGAGAATTGGGGTCCTGGACCTCAATTTTCGTGCTCGTGATATTTTGAAAACATGGCGGATACCACCTGAAAACAATACAAAAAAACTATGTTTTGCTGATATATGTCGTATGAAAATAAATGTTAAGAGCACGAGAATTGGGCTCCTGTGGTCTTTTAATTTTGGATAAGCGTTATCTTCCTTGAAGACACATTCAGCTAGCTGGAGCCCAATTTTCGTGCTCGAACTTTCGTGTATTTTTAAAACATGGCGGATATCACCTGATATCCATACAAAAAAACTATGTTTTAGTGATATATGTATTGGGCTCCTGGTGTGATTCACATAAAAGAAAGTATCCGCCTCCCATTTGCATGCTTTGCTTTCTGTTCATGTTCTTCTTCATCAGCATTTTGAACATTGAGTAGATGACATTGCTGTTGGAAAACTACCTATTTATTCTTATAAATCTCACTGCAATCAAGACTCTAACATTAGATACAGATGATTCATCCCTTATGTAGTTAGCCCACTGCTGGACAAAGGCCTTCCCTAACTTCTTCCAATAATCCCTATTCATCCCCACAGTTCTAATTTTGAGAGTGTTGGTTCACACCATCTCTTTTTGGGCCTGCCTATTATATTAGTCTTCCATCTCCTGGCCACCATCAGTGACAATCTGGACCTATCTCTTTGGATACATTGGCACATGGCCCTTACAAATTTTATCCGCAAAACATAAAAAACTTTATAACTACCATATCTCTATTTATTTACTTTAGTTAAAAATATTACAAGAACATACAAAACTTAAAAGTACCTATATAAACCCTAAACATTTAATATAAGTGATACGTAATAAAGGTAAATATTTTCAAAAATAAATTGTCTACCCCACTGATATTGTCCAACGTGCCCAGAATGCTAGCGGCGTTGCCTCTTTGGATGCCCAACCTTAAACGTTGGCCGAGGTATCTGCCAGCATTCCGGTCCCCAGAGAACTCCATCAGTCGAGCAGACAACTCTTGAAAGAGTTTGCGGGCCTCCGGCCCCCACGGCCCCAGTGTTTCCACGCCAAATTTGGCAAAGCGGTAGCAGCTATCTAAGGCGGAGTATTTGTACCGTTTTCGGGTGTCCGCCGAGGCAGCTGCAGCGCCTGCGCTCCTTGCAGTGGCATGGACTAATCTCTTATCTCTTCCATATTACCTCACTAAGTCAACCTGTAGCTACTTATTCTACAAAAAGTCCCCGTGTCCGAAAACGCGCTTCGTTTGTTTCGCCACTCGGCTATTAAACTGACACAAGCAATTTGTTTGCGGGCTACATTTTAGTCCTTCGGCTGGCCCGGCGTAATCCAATTTGTGTGCACGCGGGGCCGCGTCTCGCCGCGGCCTATCCTCGATTTACACACGTCGCCCGTCCGACTGTTTGATTTGATTTCACCATTTAGAGGCTTTGGAAAAGGTTTGGCGATGGGCGTACGGTATTTTGAATTTTGTGCTGCACGACGAAAATTTATTTTTCAGTGGTAGTGGACAAGTAAGTTTGATTGAAGAATTTCCAGTCGCATTGAAATAATAATATTCAAATAATCAAGACTTCGACTAAATATTCTGAAACTGGATACACAAGACTGTTATTCAGCAAGCAAAGTGCAGGTTTTGACCATTCCTATTATGTAGTTTTTTAGATTTTCGCGTTTCATTATAACTATAATGTATCAATACGGGGATTAACACGATATTTTTTATGTGAAACAACATTATGTACTCACATATTTGGCTCGACGTGTCGGCTACGTTACAGCAGCCGTGGTCACGAGCGGACTGGCAGAGCACGGCGTCGTCTGCTGGGGCCGGGCTGTGTGTTAATCCCCGTATTGATACATTCCTATTATGATCATCATTATCAGCCTATCGCAGTCCACTCCTGGACGTAGGCCTCTCCAATTGTTCGCCACTGTGATCTATCCATGGCTCCTCGCATGCAGCTCTTGCCAGCCATCCTGCGCAGATCATCCTCCCACCTAGCAAGAGGGCGCCCAACATTACGTTTGCCAAGACGCGGTCTCCACTCTAGAACTCGTTTACCCCATCGGTTGTCGGTTCTGCGGCTAATATGGCCAACCCCATGCCACTTAAGCTAGCTAATCCGGTGAGCAATGTCGATGACTTTGGTTCTCTGCCGGAAAAAAAAACCTATTATGATCTCTAAGTTTAATATTTCGTAGTAACTACATGCCAATGATTAACTGGACTCTGCAAGACATTCCAAATCCAGAATCATGGTCTAAACGAGCCGCAACCGGGAGTTATACAGTAAAATAAGCGAGGCAAGAGAGGGAGATTCGACCGAAATCAGGCTCGAACACGAAACCATCTGTGCTTGGACCCAAAACCTTAGTTACTACGTATATATGGTATTCTTAGAAAGTACTTGCTTTTAGATTAAAACATGTTGAATAAAACCCATGATGCCTTTTAAACAGTGTCAACATAGCCAGAAATAAAGTTGGCTACTAAAATTTACAGTAAGTTACTTACAAGAAATGTTTGAATTTCACCATTTGTAAACTCCAAATAGTTTACGCGAGACAAGTTCTCGACGATTTAAAATCCCGGGCGCTCAACATTTTACATCTTATTTATCAGAGTATGTCAAACTCGCGACTTAAGGCACAGGGTCTTGAGCGTAACATTCCAGGAGCGCTTTCATCACGGGGCCGTCGGAGTGATACATAATCGGTATGCCTTTGAAGGCAGCTTGGAATTTCCACCTTCCAACGTGGGTATAAATTGGACTTCCTCCAATTTGTGTTATGTCCACAATGAGCGATGACCTGGCTGGTGTGACGAGATTGGAGGGGTGTCGTTTTGATGAATTACCTTTGAATATAGTAACTAAGTTAATATTGATTCATATATATATTATTCAACTTTAGAACATTCTAATACATATATTTTTATGTGCATGACTAAAAGACCCTTGATAATATAATAAGAATAATAATTCTCACAACATCTCATACGTTGACCTGATTCCGTACTAAGTAGCATAAGCACTTGTGTTACAGATATCAGACAACAGAGGAACACAAATATATACTTAAATACATATATTACACCCAGACACTGAACAAACACAAGTGTTCATCGCACGAATGTTTGTCCAGGGTGGGGATCGAACCCACGACCTTTGGCGTAAGAGTCAGGGTCACTACGAATTGCGCCATCCGGTCAGTCAAAATATGATACACTGGTAACATTATTAGTTTCCTCATAGGTCATGGTTTTAAAATACGCTGCATTCACTACTACTTTATACATGCCACGCTTAGTGCAATTTTTCATCAGCTTTAAAACACCTTTTCAACTTGAATATAGTCGGTCAGAGGGTGAGGGCCTGGCGATCTGTCACACAGGGATTACCCTAGTATAGACACCAGTCTATCACAAAGGTAAATAAATGTACACCTATAACTATGTCCTACTAAGTAGTGTATGAAATATGTAATCTGTGTACCTTTGTGAAGAGGAAATAAAGTGATTATTTATTTATTTATTTATAGTACCTACATCTAAGTTGTTACGTAAAAAAAACCCACTTACAATTTTTTTTTTTTTGTTTATTGGAAAGGGAGGCAAACGAGTAAGCGAGTCATCAGATGGTAAGTGATCACCACCGCCCATGGACATCAGCCACACCAGAGGGAGTCGAGATGCGTTGCCGGCCTTTTAGGAAAGTATAGGCTCATTTCTTGAAACTCGCTATGTCGTACGGAAATACCTTGAATTATAACACTAAATTCAAATGCAACCTACTAACAATAACCATGCATGACTGCCTAAACTTAAGCTATTGTAATTTAATTTTAATTTTATTGCGAAGAAAATTTTAAAATTTTGTAACCCTTAAAAAAATAAGCCTAAAAATGGCACGGAACCAGTGTCCGTGGAATGTGTTGTATATTCAAAAAAGGTTGTTATGTAACAGCGTAAATAATTCAATGGTAACAGAAACACCTTTATGTAAAGCATGAGGATGAAATAGACCATAAGATTCCGCTTAGCCGACGAAGAGTAGCCAGCTACAAGGTTGCACACTGGGTTCCTTTTAGTACAAAGGAACAGACGATCAGTGGCTTTCAGCTACACCTGGTTCAGACCTGCAAGGCCTGCCGATATGGGAAATCGATGTTCTGTATCGAGAAGGTACGCAGCAACAACTTCATGCACACACGTACCTTTAGTAGATCGTTTGACGGGTCAGCCACAAGCACCTCAGTTTCTAGGTTCGGGATCTACCACATCACAGTTCCAGGGACGTCGGAACACGCACAAGCACACACTCTTTAACAGTTTTCTTTCGGGGCGTACGCCATTAGGCTGTGTCCTTTCCGGGCGTCGGCGTTCAACTGCCCTCTGGTGTGCCAATAATCAAACTATTGACACGGAGTGCATGACAAACCATAAAAATGGTTGCGAATTGCTTCTGCATCATTCGCCAACACAGAAACATCGATTCATTAACGATTTTAAATTTCGAACGTTAGAATTCCATATTTGAAACTTACGAATTATTTGCGAAGAAAGTGCGATGATGGAACACCCCGGGAAACCTCCTCGGCCTCATTAACGTTGAGCGCGGCGTAATTCCTAGAAAAAAACTTGGTTGGTTATAGTGACATCCGCTTAATTTCATCCATGGCTCTGAATCCTCTTGAAAAGAAATTAGTCACGTTGTCTATGCTATCATCTTTCAGGTAGATGTTCAGAATCTCGAATGAATGTTTGAAAGCCATCATCTCATTGGTTCATTTCATGATTGATGAGCTTTTTGACTTGTCACTAGGAGTGTCCACTTTGAAAAAACATTGATATTTTTATCGATTCGATACATCAAAACTGTACATCGATGTCTTTCGATGTATCGGATGAAAACATTGAGTACTTTTTCTAAAATGTATATTGCGAAGCTAAAGTCATGTCAAAAAATGCGTGTCAGAACAGGTCATCATTTCAAAGTGAAAATGTTTGTATTTGAAGGTTATGAAAAAAGCTAAATCCAGTATCTTATTTTAGTTTAGATTTTAATTTTTCATAAAATAATAGATCTAACTTCCTTCGTTGTCTTTGTGAATCTGTGTATACTACAACCGCCCCCTACCCCACCTCCATTCACTGCTTCGGTAGCGTAGTGGTTATTGGGTCGCGCTATAAAGCGACGGCTGCGCAATAGGTCAATAATTTTGTTTTTAAGTCTCTTGAGTTCTTATCACTCATCTTAAGTCTCTTTGATCGCCGTAAATGATTGTCCTTCTTTATTAGCTAAAATAAACTTCAAAAGCAAATTCCGCCTCCCAGTTCGCCCCTAACGTGTATTTCAAACATTCGTACCACCGAAACGACGTTCGACGTTCTACGAAAAAAATATACTTACATAGAATTGTTTTCTTTCCCGATCAATTAACTTATATAATAAAGAATTTCTGAATCGCGATCTTTTTTAATTACTCCTTGTATAGTATTAAAAGATCAATTTTTAAAATTTACCTTAGAAAATATTCCTAATGTAACCTGATTTTTATAACCTGTGAGTTATGCATATGACTATCGCATTTCTTCTCTTGGTTCTATAATACATAAAGCTAAGATTACTTATATTTGTATCCGTTTATCTCTCTCTTATCACTTAGATATATATATAATATATACTTACTAAAATGTTTGTTTGCTGAACTGTGGGATGTACATGTTTTCCCTCGTACACTGAGGGAAGATAGGCATTTCTTGGGGTTTGGTAATGGGTTTGGTATTTTGCTAAACTTCTTTTAGTTTTAGTTTAAATTCCTAAAAGTACTTTTGTACACTATTCGTTTTGATTTTATTGTTTTCCATATTTCGTACTAGTACATTTGTAAGAGCCAACTATTGTAGGTAGTTCATGTAACAAGCACACTTTAATTTAATGTTAAAATAAATATATGTTTCGGCACTCGTTGTCTGTTAAAAATATGTATAACTAATTATTTAATTAGTTGTTACTGTAATGACTGTTTGCGCCAAAATATATTTAAAAAAAAATTGGAAGAGTCTGGAAGTCGTCGGTAATGTACCCCCGTGCCTCGGAAAGCACATGATGTCGTTGATCCTGCACCCGACTTCTTTCAGGTCGAGTCAGACTGGTGTCCCATCGGAATATGAGGGCAAGGGTATAGCGAGTGCATTTGTGTTTGCGCATTCACTTGAGCACTATAATATATCCTCCATCCGTGGCTGATCGTGGATATTGGCCGCCATAATAGGTTGGAGGATATGTATACAAAGCCATTTATTTTGAAAAAAAAAGCCTTGGATATAAAAACATATTAATATCAGTTTTAAATATCATTTACTAGTATTTTGACATAAACCGGTTATCATCAATTCAATATTTTATGAAAAAACAATGATACATTGAGTATAACGATAGCTTTTCAAAACATCGGAATCTATTCGATGTATCGCATTGTAAACATCGATGTTTTCAATACATCGATGTGTATGGAATATCCCTACTTGTCACCACCATTCATTCACTCGGAAAAACAAAATGGCAGTTATGTCAAGAAGAAAAATTTATAGAATTTTGTTAAAAAAATTGTAAATTAAGTGCAAATATACGTTGTGGACATTTGTTATTACGTTAAAGAAAACTAAACAATGTGCAGAAGCGTAAAGATATGTATAATATGTTCTAAGTTCGCTCAATGAAATTCTTGGTAGGTAACAATATTTTTCACCTATCGAAGATTGTGGACCCAAGAAGATGTCACAAGGATTTCCACTTGCATGCTTGCACTGCAGCACAGCGCGGCACACGCAGTCCTAGATTTCCCGTCATAAACTGCGGCCTAGTCTAAATTACTATTTTCTAAGGGATGTATATGAGGCAACAAAAGTGAATACTATTGTGTGTTTCGTGATATTTTGATAATAAATGGTGTTATAAGTAGCTTGTATTTTATTTTTGTTGTTAAATGGCTTCATAAAAAAATCTGAATATTTTATCTAGATTAATTTGGTCATTGCTAATCATTCGTTCATTGAATGAACGAACTGCTGTATGACAATTCATTCAAATTTGTCAAAATCAATGCTGATTCCGTTCAGTCGTTCTAAAAATGGTCTAGTGGAGCACTATGGGACATTCCTGTCTGATACGTAGTATCTTCTACTTAGTTTGTGATTTCATCCTACGATGTTAAAATGGCGTACTAGACGCTTTATTGCAAAACTGCCGGCGCGTTGAAAAGAACAAGAATGAAAATCTATACAACCGAAAGCTGACTTATTACCGCACTCAGAGACGTCAAATTAACTTTGATTGGTACTTAAGATAAAATATTGAATACGTATAAAGACTTTCCATAATGAAGTAACTGAACATTTAGCTTAATTGACGTCTCTGAGTGCGGCAGTGCAATGACTGATGTATCAACGCAGCGCCTTAACTATAGATAGATAGATAGATATTCTTTATTGCATAAAAATAAAATACAAGCATGATACAACAGCAACAGACAGTACAATAAGGCGGTCTTATCGCTTGTAGCGATTTCTTCCAGACAACCTTTGGGACAACTATACTATAATCCTCTTATCACAAAACGCTACTCTGATACCGGCTTGTATCCTTAACTAGCAAGTTCATGATTATTCTGGCATAACGTTAGTTCTTAATTTTTTATTACAAATTCTCCACTTATTACCGCAGGATTGTGTCAAAATTGATCGAATCATTCAATCATTCCTTCAGTGACGTTTCGTAACGTTTTTTTTTATTATGGCTTTACCCGGAGATAATTTGCCAATGTCAAGTTACTTAAGAGTATTAAGATCAAGTAATAGTCGAAATTAGTCAAAGTCACAATCACTTAATAAAACACCGGTGTTTTACGTCTTATCGACCTAAGGATTCAGCGGATATAACTCATTATAACTCAAAGCATTCGCGGGTTTTAAGACTATATTAGGTCCAAACAAGTTGTCACGAAACAACGCACTCGACACACAATAGCAGTGTTAAAAATGATACAATCTAACAATTCTTATTAATAGGATCACTTTGCGGCTCTCCACTGCACAAATAAACACCAAATTTGTACACTAAAAACCACTAGACACTAATAAAAACCCCTGAATTGCATCAGCCCATGCGGCTTGTTTTAGCCCTACCCGCTGAATCTTCGTAACGTTTACATAACCTTCTTTTGTTGTCTGAAGTAAAAATATTTTTGAAATAAGAAAGAATAAGAAATAAGAAATAAGAAATCATTTATTCGACACTTAACATGGACATTTACAGAAATGTTTTTAGGCAACAATAAACTATAATAATGTATTAAGTAAGGTTTCCAAGTAATATGATAAGAAAGTGCTTGCTATTTTTGGGATGAAATCCAACAAATATAAGTGGACTACGTTCTCACAAATAACTTACCATAAAATCGAATGAACTGTATCATGGATAAACTGTAATTGTCACTGAATCGATATTTTGAGGTAATTATTTTAGTACTCATTTTAAACTAAGCGTTTGGGTGATTTAACATTAGTATTATAGTTCATATATACTATCATCATCGTCATCAATTCAGCCAATAGACGTCCACTGCTGGACATAGGCCTCCCCCAATGTTCTCCACACAGATCGGTCCTGTGCCGCCCGCATCCAATGGGTTCCCGCGATCTTCACCAGATCGTCGGTCCACCTTGTAGGAGGCCTGCCACGGCGGCGACTTCCTGTACGTGGCCTCCACTCAAGGACCTTTCCGCCCCAGCGGCCGTCTATTCTCCTCGCTATGTGCCCTGCGCATTGCCACTTGAGGCATGCAATCCTTTGAGCTACGTCTGTGACTTTAGTTCTCCTGCGGATCTCATCATTTCTGATACGATCACGCAGGGAGACTCCGAGCATAGCCCTCTCCATTGCTCTCTGGGTGACTTTGAGCCTCCTCAATCGGCACATTGTAAGCAGCCACGTTTCGGTTCCGTAGGTCATCACTGGCAACACACACGCATTAAAGACTTTCGTCTTGAGACACTGCGGTAGATCTGCCGAAAATATGCTGCGTAGCTTACCGAACGCTGCCCAGCCGAGTGGGATTCGTCGATCGACCTCTTTCTGGAAGTTGGACTTACCAAGCTGGACTTTTTGACCGAGGTAGATGTACTCGTCTACAACGTCCAGTATAGAGCTTCCAACCTTCACAAGAGTGGGTACGACATGGGAATTCGACATAATTTTCGTCTTGTCCATGTTCATTTTCAGACCCACTTGTTGGGAGACTCTATTAAGATCATTGAGCATTGTGCCTAAGTCTTCCAAGGTCTCAGCCATGACTACGATATCATCAGCGAATCGAAGGTGCGTCATGTACTCGCCATTTATATTGATGCCAAGTCCATCCCAGTCCAGAAGTTTAAACACGTCCTCCAACAGAGTGGTGAACAGTTTCGGCGATATAACGTCGCCCTGTCTCACACCTCGCTGGAGAGGTATGGGTTTTGATTCCTGGTCCTGGAACTGAACCATATATACTAACTAACGTTAAACTTAGTTTTGTAATAATCTTTATTCTAGTTCTTTAATTATTTCTAGTATTGATCCCACTACTTACTTTAAACCACGTTTCGGATTAAGAGAGCTGGCTTAGAAACTTAAAAATTTGCACAGGGGTTCTTTATATACATATTATAGTAATCATAATCATAAATATTTATTGTTTCATTTGGTATAAAATTAGGTTAAGACCTAACTAACCAGATAACATTCTTAAGTAAATAATGCACTTGAAAAAATTTTGACAGTCTTCGGGTGGGACTCGAATCCACGATCTTTTGCAAACCGGACAAATGCTTTACCGACTAAGCTACAGGACACATTGGTATGTTGACGAATTTTTGTAATTGCTCTTTGCTTCGCCGTGAGCCGACGATAGAAGAATAAATTGCAAAAATATTGCTATACCCAAAAAAAACAATCAAATAGATAACAATCTGTCCTCAAATGAACACTGCTAGAGTATCACAAAATATACTATTTTTCTATATTAAATAAAGCATTCTAATCTATAAATATAAAATGAGTACTTAAAATTAATTCTTAATAAATGAAATTTATTGTATTATATAATTATGTATGTATATTAAGTCCTATTATATATTACTCACATGTATGTTTATGGATATAAATTTATTTAGCCGTCATACATATTTCTGCATAGCCTAATGGTTGACTGGCAAAGAGTGCTGTATAGCATTAAGTCTGCCAATTGTACTTTATTTTCTTGAGCAATAAAAAATAAATAAATACATAATAGTAGGTAACCAAATTCATTGCAAATGAAAAAATTTCTATACTCACATTTATACATTTAATATTATAATTATATTTTCAAAGGATGCATAATTATACAGTATCATTCACAATCACACTAGATTAGGTGATTTCGAGATTTATTGTCATCATCATCGCCGTCATCGTCAGCCCATTTAAGTCCCCACTGCTGGGGCACGGGCCTCCCTCAATCACATGAGGGGTAATTGCCATACTCACCACGCTTGGTAGACGGGTTGGCGAGGGTTTTGATATAAATGCAGAGTTTTCCTTCTCTGGGTGCTGATGATCATGCCAGCAGCTTTACCTTAGTCGCCTTTTACGACACCTCGGTAAGAGTGAGGGTGGCCTATTCTACTCTGCCGGGGACCACACGGCCTAGATTTATTGTAATGATTAGTTATTTTAATGTTGTTATGTTTTGTTTTATTGCTAAACTCAACTTGTTAATTTTGGGTCCATTTTCTCTTCGTTTCTGCCTAAGATACAGGAAATTCGTAGTTTGGGCAGTAAACTTAAAATGGTTCTCTTAGTTTAAGAAGATTGTAAGTCTTTTATGTGCTTAAGATTTTTCAATAAATTTTATTAATTGATTTATTTATAATTATTAAAGTACTCGTTCAGACTGTAATGGGCATTTTGCAATAGATGTTCTTTTATTTTTAAACAAATGCAGTATCTTTGGTAACATTTAATATTTTTCAGACATGACTGTGCTCGGTACCTGAGCTTACTAAGAGCAATTTTGTGAAAGGTGTGTCTAATTTAATACGGGGTCTTAGACTATAAGATTGGCATGATATATTCATCATCATCATCAGACCATTTAAGTCCCCACTGCTGAGGCACGGGCCTCCCTCAATCACATGAGGGGTAATTGCCATACTCACCACGCTTGGCTGACGGGACGGGTTGGCGAGGGTTTTGAAATGCAGAGTTTTCCTTCTCTGGGTGCTAATGATCATGTCAGCAGCTTTACCTTAGTCGCCTTTTACGACACCTCGGTAAGAGTGAGGGTGGCCTATTCTACTCTGCCGGGACCACACACATGATATATTATACTAAGTATAAGTAGGTAAGTATTGTGTAATATGGATTTATGCAAATTTACACCCCAAAGGGAGTTAAACGGGGGTTTAAAGTTAGTATGAAAATTAGTCTATGTTCGGGCCTCCACGCCATATTCCAAAAAGAAAAAAATGTTTGGACATCTCATGTAACTGTGCAAAAGAGAAGTAAGAGTGACAAAAGAGAAGACCGTAAATTAGGAGCCCAATTCTCGTGCTCATGACTTTTATTTTCATACGACATATATCACTAAAACATGTTATTTTTGTAAGGTTTTAGGTGATATCCGCCATGTTTTCAAAATATTACGAGCACCAGAATTGCGCTCTATATCGGAAACATTCAATGATAAACCGGTCAATATTTAAATATAACGTGTCTCTCTAAACACTTGACATTGGCGAAATCACACGTGCGGCCGTCATCGTGCGCGGGATTAAGTCCAAAAAAAAGTGAGAATTTAGGATTGTGGCGATAGGAGTCAGACACTCCGCGTGAGGTGATGCAATTCAAAGGTTTTGAAATTAGTATCTGGTGGTTTTAGTGAACAAATTTGGTGTTTATTTGTACAGTGAAGTGCCGGAAAGTGCTCTAGATAATAAGAATAGTTGAATTGTATCGTTTCTAACACAGCTATTGTGTATCGACTCGACACAGTCGACTGTCGAGTGAGGTGTCACGGACAACTTGCTTCGACTTAGAGTGGTATCGGTAGAATCCGTAGGTCGAAAAATCGTAAAACACCGGCGTTTTATTGAGTGAGTGTGACTTCCACTGTTGACTACCCGCTTATTATGAATATTCAATTCAATTCAAATAATTCTTTATTTGCATAGGCTTGTACACAACACTTACAAACCGTCATACATTTCAATGACTTAAAACTATTTATAAGTACTTATGTATAATTTACATGTTAATACATATATATGTTGAAACATAAAATATACTAAAGAAATAAATAAACATAATGCGATTCTACTACCAGCTCGGAAAGTTGTTTCTGGGGAGAAGATCCGGCAAGAAACTCGCCAGTTACTCTTTTTAATCGCCAACTTTTTTTTACAATGGTTTATTATCCTCATACCAAGTCATACAGTCTAATGCAACACAAAATATAATGAAACCAACTAAAAGCTAAATATGAGGTAAACCGAAGCGGACCAGTCCCCAAAGGTGGCACCTGTTCACAAGTATGACGTGTATTAAATTTCTTGACATTGACGCAATCACACGCGCGGCCTGCAACCGTTAGAAAATTCCCCGGGTAATACTTAGGAGTAAAACTTATAATAATGAAGTCAAAACGGTAGATAGTAAAGGTTGTCACAATAAAATCATTCAAAGGTTGTTGTTCTATTCGCGTGGACAATACCTCACATCTAATCATAGATACCACAATCCTGTTGTGAAGTTATGACTCCCGGTAACTACGTGGTAATTGATCACCACTAACGTCTGATTGGATCTACTTTGAACCCTAATACAATAGGCGTTGGGCGATAAAGCAATGCTCCGATTGACTGCATCGGTTAGTTGACCTTTCATGTTGGAAATTGATTGTTGAACTCGCTGCATCGCTCGATAGTGAAGCTTGATTGCAGTTTAAGGGGATGCATTTGCATTGTTTAAGCTGTAAACGTTTCATAAAGCAGTCTTTGGAATTTTCTTTCGATTTATGTTTTTAAAGAGGGAGTGCAAAACATGATCATATAATACTCTTAAAGAGATTTCAGGATTTTTGAATTCCATTTTAAATATATTTAATTAAATCAGGAGAACTATGGTCACAGACATAGCCTAAAGGATTGCATGTCTCAAGTGGCAATGGGCAGGGCACATAGCGAGAAACAGACGGCCGTTGGGGCGGAAAGGTCCTCCAGTGGAGGTCACGTACAGGAAGTCGCAGCCATGGCAGGCCCCCCACAAGGTGGACCAACGATCTGGTGAAGGTTCCGGGAATCAATTTAATGCGGGTGGCATAGGAGCGATCTGCATGGACAACATTTGGGGAGGCCTATGTCCAGCAGTGGACGTCTAATGGCTGAAATTATGATTATGAATTAAAACGATTTATTATAGTTATGATACCTTTGTCGTAGGTTAGTGTGATTTCACTATTTAGGGTACGTTTCTGCAGAAATACTAAGGGTTCAATTGGTCAGTGTTATTTGTGATCTGTTCTAAAAAAAACAAACAAACAATTGCAAGCGTACCCTGAACGCAAAACAAATGATTTGGATGCAACTGGGAATACTTTGCAACTGATATGACGATGAATGATGTAATTTTGTTAAGTATTATCTTAAGTCATGAATGTTATAAATGTAAGTGACTCACATATAAACGTAAGTGAGTAAATAACTCAAGTATTTAAATTGTATATTTACATAATAATCAAAATCATTGGTTCGGAACTCTTCGTGCGTGAGTCCGACTCGCATTTGGCCGGTTTTTTTAATACTTTGTAAATTATACTTGTAAGTATCCTATGTAGTCTATTTGCCTAAAGTACTATCATCATTCGTAACACCAACAATCCTTTCTGCCTAATCTAATGGTGGACTGGTAGAAAATGTCAATAGGCATTAAGTCCGCTATTGTACACACATCAAGATTTTTTTTGACAATAAATGATTTTATTATTTATTTATTTAAACTTTTATTGCACAAATTTTGATACAATAAGGCGAACTTAATGCCAAGAAGCATTCTCTACCAGTCAACCTTTGGATCATGCAGAAAGTGCAGTGGTGCGGCGAAAGGAAAATTTGTAGTTACTAGTAAGGAGAAAAAAAAATACTAATATTACCTAAATAACTACATTATATACTATATACATACCTACGTATATAAATATATTTAAATAAATATATTATTCATAAGTACATTTTAAATAAATACAATATGTGCTGCTAACTAAAAACAAAAAAAAAGTAAAATACATAGGAAAAAAAAATACTACATATAAAATGTTATTTATATACATATAAGCAAGATTTTTATTTTGTTTTGTTTACTAAATCAAAAGTTTTTCATAAAAACAAATATAAATGTACATGACTTCGTCTTAGATGATTAAAATATACTAGAAACCTTTTTATTTACAGTCGACTTAATTGACCTGGGTGCTTTGAGTACTGGGTTATTTAAGTCTACTAATTGGTCAACTTAAATCTTCCAGGTGATTTAAGTAGAATAATTCAGAATAACGAATATGCAAATAAATTTCTGGGCCACATTTTAGCCTTTAGTCCCAGTTTCATACCAAGCGGTCTCTTTGGAGCCCTGGGTCCATTTTGTCACTTCTTCGACTCCTACACTTCACAGGGTTTTGTGCATAGTGGTCAATTTAATAGCACGCATGCCATGCCGTACGTGAGTTAACCCCTACAAGTGAGAAGTTTAGTGTTGGCTTTTATGAAATACATGTTTCTGTACCTACCTATTTGCAAAAACTGCCATAATGAAAGCCTATACTAATTAGGTACCTAAACTAACCAACTGCAATTCCCCAGGCAGTGATCCCTGCACATTATTCCAAGCTTCAAATTACAACATTATATACCCACCATAGCCTTAACAATCAAGCGATAAGCTATCTAAATAGGCCGTAAATAAAGGTTGAACTATAAATACTGTAAGCGCTATTATGCACGGATAGGGATGAGAATTGAGTCAAAAGTGACTCGATTCTTTCGAAGGATTCTACTACTTTAATCGATTGATTGAGTAGCACAAATAGTTCATAAAATCTCTAGTTACCATAGGCAAGTATAGGTATCTTTATCCTTGTCGTAAGTTAATCGGCGACCAAATTCACCTTTTTTGTATTACCACGTTGATACGTGGTACGTAAATGTATGTATGTACAAAGTAAATGTCATAAGTACGGGGTACAACGGTCAGACTTATGCCAATAAGAATGAGTCAGTGTATATGGGGCTCTTCCTTTAAGATAAGTACAGTTGTACCACGTTTATAAGTTACATCGGCAAAATTCGTCTACGCAGAAGAGCAAGTTAAATCCAATTGATTACGATTTAGAGAGCAGTTAAAATACAGACTTTATTGCGTTTCATTAAAATTAGATAAAATAAATCCAGAGATGAATGCTATCTCTCTTTAACCGCACTCGCACCGAATATGGCGCTGACGCATCAACCAATATGACATTTGTGATTTTTGGCGCGCGTAAATGGAGCGTTGTGATTGGTAAAATTTGGCCGCAGATTTCTAAAATAAGACTTCTGCGCAGGTACATTGGTGTAACTAATAAAAGTAGTACTACTACTGTAACTTCCTCTAAGTTAGACGACCCGTTTGGATTAGTGGTAGTGAACGCTGCCTCTGGTGCAAGGGTTGCGGGTTCGATTCCCGCACGGTACAAACATTTATGCGCATGAACATGTCTGTTTGTATTGGTCTAGGTGTTTTCTGTGTATGATAAGTATGTATTTATAAAAGAAAAGTATTAAATGTATATACTTTGTTATCCCACTGTTGATTCTGATATCCGTAACACGGGTGGTTAAGCTACCTATCTCGGAATCAGATCAATGTATGTGATGTTGTGATATTTATTATATGTATTTATGATAGTTATGACGAATGTGAAACTGTCGAAAGTTTGTCAGTACTTGGTTTATGAGCGAACTTCAGTCGATTTTCGTTCCTATATCGGCTTTTTCTTATTCTCTTTAACTGCGAACTATATTTGTAGTTCATTAATGCATATAGTTTTGTAAAATCCAGAGTTGCTAGAATGCAAATATATGAACTCCTGTTCGGAAGGCGCAGTTTCTTATCCACTGAGCATAATATCATATTAAACATTTTAGGCATATGTTGTTGACTCATATTTATTATATATGACTCGCAAGTAATATGCCACTTATAGTTTGTGAGTCACAAGCTGTTTAAGAGTCACATCACTATGACTCTATGGACTTCCGTTCGGTCAATTTTGAAACGGAAATTGCTAAATGCCATGATTAATTTTGACGACTCGTCCGATAGAAATTATGCGGTCTCTGGTGGGTTTCGGCTTCGGAATTATTGTCAATCAATTACGAATTGTAATTACTGTCTATTCAAAGTGAAGTTGTTAACATTAATTTGCTATTGGAGTGACAAATTGAATATATAAAGTACCTAAATTCTAGGTAGTTATTGCTACTGCCTTTGCTCGCTCTGCAAATATATGTATTTTGCAGCCGCAGATTTCCTTACCAGGCTTTCCTCGTCCAATCACTGATAGTGTTACCTACCAGTGATTGGATGGGGCAGTCTTCCTAAATATCCACTGCCTGTTAGGGACGGCCGCTTACTCTCGGCTGTCTCTAACGTCCCCCCCAGCCCATCCAGGGGGCAGCATCCTGCCCGTCATGTATGCGGGCTCCGTCCGGGGAGGATCGTTGATCGTGAAGGCTTCGTGCCCCTCATCACGCTCCCTCCCCACTTAAGGACGATGGCGTATGGCGTAAAGCATTTCTCCTGGGTAACTGATAAAAAAGTCTTCGTAAATATGCGTGCACATCTTGTGATTGGACCTCGAATGCGCAGCGTTCCGCCCGAAAGCTGATGACACGTTGGACGCATCCAGTCACTGCAAATAGGTACTGCAATGGATTGGTGCGTATCTTTAGCATAACTCATGAAAGGGTTAATGATGAGTGTGCGCGGTGCGCGATCTACGTACACTTGATTCTAGAATGCGCACCCAACGCTTGTGCTTGTTTATATGGCAATCAGCAAAATAAAGAAAGACACGAGCAACGTGTTTTTATTTCACTAGGTGAGTTTCAGAACTTAGATCGTGTTTTGTAATGAGGGGGTTAGATCATGAGACAGGGTCACTAATTCTAATATACACCATCATGCCAGTCAATAATGTTACCATCAAAATTTTCTGACGGTAATATATTATATGAATACGATTTAGGATTGTTTTACAGGGTAACCCTAAATCGTCCTAAATGATTATTTAATTGAGTTGTAAGTACTCGTATTGTGACGTAAGTGATACACAGTTTGACACATAACAATCATTTCAAAACATAAATACTACTGGTTAGAATAGTCCATTAGACACTGTGGTTGATAAGCACCGTAACCATTTTATAACAAGCGCTTTTTCATTTTCAATAATCACTTTTTTCTAGCATTGGTTTTAATGAGTATCAAATTGAACATTATGCCTTTGAAATAAGGCACACAGAACATCATTAGAGGTGAAATATCACAATTCCACATTCATATTCCTACATGTTTAATGACGTCATGACCCAAAATAGAGGGAGCTCGTTATACTGATTTGAGTGTGTAGTGAGGGTTCTTTTTATGACTGGTTTTATTTTAATAATCCATTGGATGGCTTTCTTAAATATATGAAACATACGTCTTTTTCGTGTTTTCTATAAACAATCTCCATTTTTAGTCCATTTTTAATTTTTTTTGTTCAACTGGTTGTTTTTTACAGCAAAATTTTAATAGCCCTAATTATGTGTGTCTAAAAATTTTGTTTTTCAATTTTTTCACGACTTTAAAATACCGCATACTAAGGGTATATGGTTTAAATGTAAACTCGATACCTAAACACGTTCTCGAGATAAAGGGTCTTGTCACAAAGACAGACAGACAGATGGATAACAAAGTGATATTATAAGGGTTTCCGCTTTTTCTTTTTGAGGTACCCTAAAAATCACCATCTTTTTTGATTAAATATATTTCCATTAAAATTGTTTCATTCCTTCAGAAAATATGTCACCCAATATTAAAAAAATACCGGTACCATTCCAATTAGGGCTACAGATAAATTTATTCATGCTATCAGGAAAAGGCCCTTTAAAATAAAGGACAGGTTGTTTCACCAAGATTCACTTGTCCCATAAAGTGGTGCCATATTTAGCAGAGTTTATTAACTTACTGCCTTTAAACCTTAAAAGGTTGGTGATTTCTACCGCCAGGCCCGCCCGCCCGGGTCGGTGGTGGTGCGCCTCTTTTGACTCCTTCTCCCCACTTAAGGGCGATGAGGGAAAACCGCTGGGGTTTAGTGGGTATGACTCTGGCCGGCCGCTCACTAGTAAAAACCCCTGCCACAGGAGACATAATCCTGCTCCCCAGAAGGAAGGTATGCATAAGGCGCCGCTGAAAAGCCGCGACGTCTGCCCATTGCGTCCTCATTCATCTCAATCCTACTCCCAATCCTTCACCGAGCAGTCTATTCGTCTGTGGAATGCTTTACCTCTGACAATCTGGCAATCCAATTCCCTACCCATCTTTAAAGCCCAAATTAAATCACATTTCCTGAACCTTTGAGACCACTGACACACCCACTTCCTCTCACCCATCTCTTCCTGTCCTCTGAGAATCATTCGTCTGCTTTGGAATCCATTGTTATTATTTTAGTTGCTATATTTATCTATTTATTAATCATATATATATTATATATATTTTATGTATTAGTATATTCATATTTTATTTATGTATTTGCATTTAAACTTTCTGTGTAAGTATATAAATATTTAAGATTGCACCGCCCTACACCTTCATCAAGTGTCCTTTATCCAAAGGTTGCCTGGAAGAGATCGCTCATAGTGATAAGGCCGCCTTCGTTGTACACATCCTGTAATATCTAGTTTTAAGTTTTCATACTTTATTTTGAGTGCAATAAAAGTATATTCATTCATTCATTCATTCAAATATTCATTCATTCATTCATTCATTCATTCATTCATTCATTCATTCATTGCACTCCGGGCCGCCAGCATTCCCCAGCAAGAAAAGATTGATGATTAATTACGAAAAAGAGAACTGAACCAGTTGAAACACAGTCAGTAACAAGACATTATAACCATGAGTGACTGGTTTACAAAGTGCGAGCTAGCGTACGAGTTATTCTGCTGAATAGTTGATTGCAGTAACTAGCACTGTTTGGACGTCAGTTACGAGTAACACGCACGGCCGAGCTAGAAAGTAGCTCGCATGACAAGTCGAGTAACTGTCGACTGGCTAGGCAGCAGAATCTCACACTATGCTTTAATACTTTAATTAACAATTTGGGAGACTATTATACAATTAGAGGGAGTTACATTTAAAAGGAATTTAAAAAAATGTGTAAATGCTTCTTTAATTTAAATGAATATTTTAATTACAATGACGACTAATCCTAACGACTAACATTGAATTTTACTATTGTACGTCCGAAATGGAGAAACAGTATGTTCTAAAAAATACTGTACCATCTTTTTACACAGTTATGACAGTAAAGATAGTTAATAAGATATGCTATAGAGTCCCAACTACATATAACTCATTCTCGCGGCTGTTTGCAACGTCTCGATACAGGACTAACGCTGGTACTACCTATGCGGATAAAGAATGAGATCAGAAATGGCGGCGCATCTATTCACTTCTCGCTCGCACACTATTTGCGTCTATACTCGCACTCGTGGGGTGCGACTATAGACGCAAATAGTGTGCGAGCGAGAAGTGAATAGATGCGCCGCCATTTCTGATCCCATTCTTTATCCGCACAGGTAGTAAGTGTTCTCCCTTACACAGGTTAGTGCAAACATACAATGATTTGATTCACACAGTCGACATGGCTTCTATTCGATCAAGTATGTTAAAGAAAATTATATTAGATAAAATATGTACAATGTATATGGGCTGAAATGTAATTAAACAACCAGTTGTTCAATTACAGTTTAGCTTATTCAAAACCTAGTGTGCGGGGAAAATCCAGGTTTTGGTGCGAAAATAATTAAAAGGCAGCTTTTTCAATTTGGCGGTATAATGAAGTAAATAAAAAAGTAAAAGAGGCCATGACATTCAACTGCATAATGCCTAAGAATAAAAAATAAAATTAAAAATATTTCATGCCGCATGTCTTGAGCTTACACCACGGAGTTTTGAGTGAAAACGCTTCAACATGCCCCCGCGCGTTGAAAGCTCCAGCTTTCAACAGAAATTTCTTCTTATTAAGGAAGCCTTCAGATCTTGCTGAATATCTTCAAGACATGTTAACTGAGGTCATAATGTCAGACGATCATAATATGCCCCTTTGGGCACCAGAAGTGAGGCTACGATACGTGTCCATCTTTACATATAAGGAAAGAAGTTTCCATTCTTCAGGAGCAGTCGGAGCAAAATAATCTTCAGCATTGAGCATATAATAAAGCTCAGCAGAAGAGCCAGCATGATTTAAGGCTCTATCTTATTAAAAGATCCTGAAGACTTGGATGTGGATAAGGATAAGGCGTCTTGTAGAGGCATCGCTCGTAGCTCAGAGTTGGCAGCAACGTAAGTGGACGGCCGTACGAAGTGTCCTGGTGTTAGAAGTGTGATGACATCTGGATCTTCTACTTTTATGTGGAGACGCCGGGAATTTAGAATCGTCTTCATTTGGACCAGTGCATTGATCTTCATGAATGAGCTAACTTATAAGTTACAATTTCCCAATACTCTCTTCACAAACTAAATACAGATTATAATCTCAAAGGTCATTGAAGAGAGGACTGTAGGCCTTAAGAAAATGATCTACCTAGCTAAAGTGCTGCACAACTAACTCCAAGTTGATATCAAATAATTAATAAAAAATATAATGAATTGAGCTCTGAACGAAGGTACCTATACCTTCCATATACCTTCTATATAAGATACAAATATTAACAAATGACGATAGTGAGTTTTAAATCAAAATAAATCAATAAACTCGCAATAACTGAAATAAGCAAGCAAGAATTTGTTAAACACCCAATATTAAATGAAATCAGATAATGCACATTTAATTATAAAAAACAAACGTATTTTCAAGAAAAGGGTGACATGGAAAAGTCGCTGCTCTTGTAAGTCAACTTTGATCTTACCTAACAAGAATGAGTTCGATAGAAAGTAGGTATTTTTTTAAGTGGTGATAGCAAAGTCACGACTGACTTACTGGCTAAGTCAACCCTAAATTAGAATTAAAAAAAATAACTTGAGTGCATTTACTATCTAAGCTTACAGGAAATAATTAAATCGATAATAGGACTGTATTTACATAAGGCGTTATTTTTAATAAGGGTAGGTAATATAAACTTAATTACCAAATGCGACTAACTCGCGTACTTATTGAAAAACACAAAATTTAATAGATAAACTAGAATTTATTAGAAATTCTAAATAAACATGCAGTTAATTTAAGTAATAAGAACGTAGCATTTCAGCAATGTAATAGAATAACCACTTTAAGTTTAATTAAAGAAACTTAAGAATTACAGTAATTAGCATAACGTATCAGTAACTAATAAATCATAATGACACTTGTAAATAAAGAGTAGAGTAAGATAGTAATTTATTCTAACCATAATTATTAACGGTTTTACCGTAATTAGGTTGGAAATTTACCTAACGTGAAACAAAAGAGTTACTGTACTGTACATAACAATTTCCTTTAGGAGGAAAATGTGATGATGACCTACGGCTTTTGATATTGGATTGCCAAGTTTGATTACGTTGCCTCTGATTATGAGAGTCATCACGAGAATTTAACTTCCTAAAGTCACATCTCATATTTTTAAATGATGAGCAAATCATGCTCCTGTTAATGGGACCAGAAATGACCCAGCCAAGTTTGGTTTCCGTTAGTACTGGCATTCCGTCACCTAATTTAATTCTCTGGCTCCCTAATAAGTCCCAGAATACATCAGCCCCTAAAATGATGTCAACCGAAGCAGGCGTGTAAAAAGTGGGATCAGCTAAATTGATATCAGACGGTATGTTTAAGTCAGAAATATTAACCTTGCGATTCGGTAATTTTTCACTAATGGTTGGCAACACAAAACATTGTAATTTAGTAAAATAATCGTCATTAAGTGACTTCGTGGACACGTGACACATTTTATTGATTTTTGTCACTGCATCATTAATACCCTGAAGGGATCTATTCACATTACAAGTAGGTAGGTCAAGCCTTTCATACAGTGATTCGGTCATGAGACACGACGTACTTCCAGTATCGAGGACCGCGCGAGCAATGTGTTCGTTGTTGTGCCTATCAAACAGTTTGACCAACGCCGTAGACAACAACACTTCACCAGAAGCACTGCGCGCTGGTGTCACGCTGGCGGACAGAGCTACGTCGGCGTCAGCCACGGGAGACGACGGGTTGTGGTTGAGATTGACCTCTGAGGTGGAAAATGAAGTATCAGGCTTATTATGAAATTGAATATGTACAAGCGTGTTATGCTTGCGGTGACAAAATTTGCAACCAACCTTTTTGCAACGATTAGCAAAATGACTATTACTGAAACAATTATAACAAATTTTGAATGATTGTAAAAGTTGCAATCGTTCTTTGTAACGCAGCCTGCAGGGGCTTCGTTATACTACATAACTACTCATAAAGAAAGTTACCTTTGGTGTTAACTATAGAGCTTCGTTTTCCGTTTGCTATAGAGCTTGTATATCATTTTATGATTATGTCTTGTATTAGCATTACTCTTATATGTGTTATTTTAATGTTCCTTGTACATTTTTATCTGTAAATAAATTTAAAGTTATTGTTGTAAATATTTAGATTGTCTATCTGACATTGTCCGACAGCTGACGTTGTCTAACTGTTTTTATTTTTCTATCGAATTGTCTATTCAAATTTAACTATGGAGTTTAGCTATGTTTCGAGAATATTCTATATTGTATGAATTTTAAAATTTAAATGTTGTAGAATAGAATGCGCATGGGCAATATAAAAGGACGCACATGGGCAGGACCACCAGTCTACCACCAGCTCTGAAGAAGCTCAGAACCTCAAGCTATAACAGTGCCAGTATACGTTTACCCGTAGAGTAACGGTGCCGGGGCACGAAGGGTGTTGCCTCCCTGCACCTACGCGCGTCTACCTTCCTTCGTGCGCGTATCCGCGTCGCGCCTACCCGCGGCCGGCTTGCGGCGTGCGCGTATCTGCGTCGCGCGCCCCATTTGCCGCCTCCTGCGCTCGGCGGAGCCCTACCGCCCGCCTCTTGCGACAGCTGGATCCTACCGGCGCGCTGCCTGTGCTCACCCTGTGTTACCGCCCTACCACGGTTGCCCATTTTGAACTTTTACCTTGTATATATATTTAGTGTAGTGTACCGGTGTAAATAGCTAGTTTTAAGTTAGTTTTAAGTTAGATTTAAGATTTTTTGGACGAGCCATCATTGTACATACCTCTTATAATTATAGCCCTCTTCCCTCTATTCTTATCTTTTCTTCTTCCCCCTACCTTTTAGCTCCGTAACCCTCCGTTACGCGACAGTTTGGCGCCCAACTCTATAGAATCCCTCCCTGTTCTCAAAATTCTAAAATAAACTTGCACAAGTTTCTGTATATAACATACCTTTTGGCTCCCTATTAGACGTCTCTTACTTCTTAGATATTTCTTTCCCTATTCTTCCTCTATTTTTCTCACTAAAATAAAGTAAATAAAATAAAAACTATTGTAAATATTTTATTGCTTTAAAATTACAAATATCTTAGAAATGGCTCGTCTTATAAACTTTAATTTACTTAATAAGGCGGAACTTGAATACGAACTTATAATTAGGAACGAAACTCCTGCGGATAATCTTGTATCGCTTAGAAAACAAATTGTTTTATTGCTTCGTAATTTTCCTACGGAGGACATTATTGATTCTCCCGTTCCTCTGAGTGACGATTTGTCACAAGCTTCTTCTACAATCTTATATTTATCTTCGATGTTGGACCGATACGAATCGGGTAATCTGAAATTATTTAAGAAAATTGAAACTTATATAAATCACTTATTTTATCGACTTGACAGAATTGACACTGATGTAAGTGACAGCGACTCAAACCTTATAGAACTCTATGACGACTTAAAAAAGAAGTTTACTCTTTTGACTGAACGTTTTGACGCTTTTTCAAAACCAGCTGAGACTTCACAGGTACAAACCTCTTTGGACTCACCTTTGCCGATTTCTCAACCTAACTGTATGCCACCTTTTCATAATTTTCTCTTACCAAATTATCTAAATGAGCTAAAAAAAATTACTTTTGATGGGACAACTTGTCCTAGAGCTTTTCTATCGAAAATTGATGAATTTTTACTTACGAACAAACTTGATAAGCAAATACTTATAAGCTCGGCCTTCAACATTTTTGAGGACGATGCTTCTTATTGGTTTAAATTCCAACTAAGTCGTGACCCTTCGTTAACTTGGGATCGCGTTTCCGAGTTGTTAATTAAGGACTTTGGCCATTCTGATTATGACCATAAACTACTGCAGGCAATAAAATCTCGTACTCAGGGTAAATCTGAGTCTATTATGGTTTATATTCCGAAAATGTTTGAAATGTTTTCGAGACTAAGCGAGAAATTACCTGAGCAGGAGAAACTGCAAATACTTCTACGTAACATCCGTCCTTGTTATACTTCTTTTGTTGCTCTTAATAAAGTTGATTCTATTGGCTCTTTAATTTCTGTATGTCAACAATTTGAGCGCTGTATTGACCGCGACAATAATTTTAAAGAACCTGAAATGAATACTCTTATTCCTGAATTATCCTATAAACCTAAACACGATTCTACACCTTTACCGAACACTAAACCTAATGTTACACATACTTTTCACTCTAAACATTCTTTCACTCCTAATTATGATTCTCATAAATCTAATAACTTTAAGCCTTTTCGTACGAACTTTTCTTCGCAGAATAAAAATTCTGCACATGCGATATCTGAAAATGCTCCCAAGTTTCAGGCGCATTTGTTTTGCGTTCGATGTCGAATAAATGGTCATTCTTTGAATTCTTGCACTAAACCAAGATTCTTAGTCTGTTTTAAATGTGGTTTGAAAGACTTTAGAGCTTCGGATTGCCCGAAATGTAAAGCTGACAAGCCTCAACCTTCTTCATCCTCTAACTCAAAAAACTAACATATGACTTGGTTAAACGAAAAGAAAATTTTGATGTTGATGACTGGCATAATTGGTTAAAAATAATTAAGAACTTTTTCGCAAGTTATGGAACTTCTTCGGTTTACTACGACAACGAAAGAGATTTTAACCGTCCTTTTATTAACGTTTCTATTTCAAATGTTGAGTTTACGGCGTTACTTGATAGCGGTAGTTCAATGACTATTTTAGGTAATAACTCGCACTTTAAAATTTTGGAACTGGGCTTTTCGTTATCCAAGTCTGATTATATTACGGTTAGCACTGCTAGTAAGCATCGTGTTAAATCTTTAGGATTTTTTATTCTTCCTTTTACCTTTAACGACCAAACTAGACTTATTAAAACATATGTTATTCCTGAAATATACCCGTCTTTGATACTTGGTGTTGACTTTTGGAGGGAATTTAATTTGGTTCCCAAACTTTTATCGTGTGCCTTTTCTCTTAATAAACCATCCCACTTTAACAACTCTGTGGAGAAACAAATCCTACCTTACGAAAATCTTACTTCTGAAGAAAAGGTTATCGCTGATGATATTATTTCGCGTTTTAAGCAAATTTCCTTTGAAGCTAAGGGTGAACTTGGTCGTACTGATCTGGTTAGCCATCGTATCGATACTGGAGATACGCTGCCTATTAAACAACGTTGTTATAGACTCTCTCCCGAGAAACAAAAAGCTCTAATTGCTGAGGTGGATAAAATGATTGAGTGGAAGGTCATTGAGAAATGTGAAAGCCCTTGGTTGTCTCCGGTTCTTATTACGCCTAAAAAGAATGGCGAATGGCGATTTTGTGTCGATAGTAGAAAACTCAACTCAGTTACTCGTAGGGATGCCTATAGTCTTCCTTTTATCAATGAAATACTTGACCATCTCAAAAACGCTAAATTTTTATCGAGTATCGATATCGCTAAAGCTTTCTGGGAGATTCCTTTACATGTAGACGATCGGGATAAGACCGCCTTTTATGTCCCCGGTAGAGGAATGTACAGATTCACTGTTATGCCCTTTGGTTTAACTAATGCACCTGCTACACAGCAGAGGTTAATGGATATCTTATTCACTCCTGAATTTGACAACAAAGTGTTCTGTTATCTTGATGACATTATTATCATAGGCTCCTCGTTCCAAGAACACATAGGACTTCTAATTAAAGTGCTTGAAAAATTAACTTACGCTAAACTTACCATTAACTTTGAAAAAAGTCATTTTTTTAAGAAAGAATTAAAGTACCTTGGATATGTTGTTGACGATAATGGTTTACGAGCTGATCCTAGCAAAATTCAAGCTATTATGGACTTTCCTGTACCTACTTCACGCAAAGAAGTGCGTAAATTTCTGGGTACGTGTAGTTGGTTTCGTAGGTTCATTCCTAATTTCAGTACTATAGCTGCACCTCTTAATAAATTAACATCATCTGCTAAAACTTCTCCGAAATTTTCTTGGAGTTCTGAGGCTAACTCTTCCTTTCTGAAACTAAAAGAATATCTTGTAACTACCCCAATTCTTGCTTGCCCTGATTTTGATCAACCGTTTTCTGTGCATTGTGATGCATCTAACACTGGCATTGGAGCCATGCTTACTCAAACGGTTAACGACAAAGAAGTTGTTATAGCCTACATGAGCAAATCACTTAACAAAAATGAAAGAAACTACTCTACTACTGAAAGAGAAACTCTAGCTGTTATCATTGCCTTAGAACATTGGCGGTGCTATCTTGACAATGGCAAACCGTTTACTGTATACACTGATCATGCCGCATTAAAGTGGTTTTTGAATTTAACAAATCCTTCTGGTAGACTCGCTCGTTGGTCACTTCGCCTTTCTTGCTTTAATTTCACGCTGAAACATAAAAGAGGAAAGGATAATATTGTCCCTGATCTACTTTCTCGTTCTAAAAGCGAGGACAGTCATATTATCGCTCCTTTATCTTCGAATGAAGCCACGTCTTTAGACTTAGAGCGCTATAATAAAATCTTTCGTAATTGTTTAACTGATCCTCAAAGTCATCCTAACTATACGATTAAGGATAATAAACTATTTCGTTGCACTAATACTCCTTATTCTTTAACAGACGATTTCATCTGGAAAGAAGTCCCTATCCCTTCTGAAAGAGAATCTTTGATAAGAAATGCTCATGGTTCCGCTACAGATCCGCATTTGGGCGTATTTAAAACATACAAAAAAATATCATTGTTATATTACTGGTCTGGCATGTTTAAAGATATAGCTAAATTTATTTCCAATTGCGAAACTTGTTTGGCTTATAAACACTCTAACCACTCGCCTTACGGTCCTATGGGAAAACCCAAAATTTGTTCTAGACCTTTTCAATGCATTTCTTTGGACTTAATAGGTCCATTGCCAATGACTAGGCGACGTAACCAGTACATTCTCGTTGTAAATTGTCTATTCACCAAATATACACTTATTTTTCCTTTGAAACGAGCTATAACTACTAGTATTATACATTACTTAGAGAATTCCGTGTTCTTAGTTCATGGAGTACCTCAAACAATTATTATGGATAACGGTCCACAATTTCAATCGCATGAATTCCATAATTTCCTTGGACGTTATAGAATTCCGCATATATCTTACACTCCTCACTATTGTCCTCAGGTCAATACTACAGAACGCTACAATAAAACAATTATTACCGCACTAGCTTCACTGGTCGGTGAAGACCATAGGTCTTGGGACCTTCACCTATCTAAGATTCAGTTTGCAATGAATAACTCTGTAAATGAAGTAACTGGATTTACTCCTGCATTTTTAGTATTTGGTCGTGAACTCATTACTTGTGGTTCTATTTATTCTCAGGGTTACGACTTAGAAGAAATTACCTTTTTACCTCGTGATTTATATGCTAGAAATATTGGCCTTCTATCGTCAATTTTTGATAGAGTTCAGGTTGCACTGCGCATATCTCATGTAAAGAATTCTAACCGTTACAATTTAAGGCACTCTTTTAAAGAATTCAATGTTGGAGATATAGTGTGGCGTAAAGACTACTCTTTAAGCAATGCTGGTGCATATTTTAGCGCAAAATTAGCACCTAAATATGTTAAATGCAAAGTCGTTGAGAAATTGTCACCTCTTGTATACATTCTTGAGGACTGCAACGGTTGCCGCGGTAAATGGCATGTAAAAGACTTTAAGAAATGACTACCTTACTGTTTGACTTTACTAGTATTATATGTATTTATTTGCACACACATTGGACTGATTTTTGGCTACTTCAGTCTGATATTTTTTATATATACTTAGCGACTAATCTCGTCTCTCTTTACTTATAGGATTCTCTCTTATAGTACCTACTTACTTGCTTAACGTTTTCTTTTAAAAGGCGCTTCTTGACCTTTTAATTCTAAACTTTAGGGCTCTCTTTTGCCTTATCTACTTACTACTTAGCGCTTCTTTGACTACAGAGGCGTTTCTTTTAAAGGTAAATTCAACCTTTAAAATTTGTGTCCTTTGATAGGGAATACCTGAGAGAGACTAGATTGTCGGCTATGGTCATCGACACTAATGGGTTTTAAGAAACGGAGCGGCTGACAACTCCCTAAATAAGCCTAAAGTCATTCTTATAGGGTACTTCCTATGGAGTTTGCGTCATTGATAGTGAACCCTACTCCTCTTTGTGATTGGTTCGTATGTTAGAGTGATTGTTAGAGTGACTGGATTTGAATTGTTTTTGGATTGTGGAATGGTATGTTTAAGTGAAGGTTGACTGGTTAGACTGATAGTAAGGATAGTATTCTCTTAACCTTATAATCAAAATTTTCTCTGAGTCGAAAATTTTTCTGGGGTCGTGGGAGAAATGTAACGCAGCCTGCAGGGGCTTCGTTATACTACATAACTACTCATAAAGAAAGTTACCTTTGGTGTTAACTATAGAGCTTCGTTTTCCGTTTGCTATAGAGCTTGTATATCATTTTATGATTATGTCTTGTATTAGCATTACTCTTATATGTGTTATTTTAATGTTCCTTGTACATTTTTATCTGTAAATAAATTTAAAGTTATTGTTGTAAATATTTAGATTGTCTATCTGACATTGTCCGACAGCTGACGTTGTCTAACTGTTTTTATTTTTCTATCGAATTGTCTATTCAAATTTAACTATGGAGTTTAGCTATGTTTCGAGAATATTCTATATTGTATGAATTTTAAAATTTAAATGTTGTAGAATAGAATGCGCATGGGCAATATAAAAGGACGCACATGGGCAGGACCACCAGTCTACCACCAGCTCTGAAGAAGCTCAGAACCTCAAGCTATAACAGTGCCAGTATACGTTTACCCGTAGAGTAACGGTGCCGGGGCACGAAGGGTGTTGCCTCCCTGCACCTACGCGCGTCTACCTTCATTCGTGCGCGTATCCGCGTCGCGCCTACCCGCGGCCGGCTTGCGGCGTGCGCGTATCTGCGTCGCGCGCCCCATTTGCTGCCTCCTGCGCTCGGCGGAGCCCTACCGCCCGCCTCTTGCGACGCTGGATCCTACCGGCGCGCTGCCTGTGCTCACCCTGTGTTACCGCCCTACCACGGTTGCCCATTTTGAACTTTTACCTTGTATATATATTTAGTGTAGTGTACCGGTGTAAATAGCTAGTTTTAAGTTAGTTTTAAGTTAGATTTAAGATTTTTGGACGAGCCATCATTGTACATACCTCTTATAATTATAGCCCTCTTCCCTCTATTCTTATCTTTTCTTCTTCCCCCTACCTTTTAGCTCCGTAACCCTCCGTTACGCGACATCTTTATTAGGCAATGCTAAAAACTGAGGGCAAATACTAAGATCATGATCTGAGTTGCACTTAGGGCAAGCTTGAAATTGAGTGTGAGAACGGGTGAGACTATTACTGTTGACGGAAACTAAAGTTTTAAGCTTGGATTGACCTTTATTGCAAGGGGAATGATGATGAGTAGAGTCGCTGCGTGTAGATGATAGCTCGAGCGTCTCATACAAGTCGGCGCGCTGTCGGAGAAATGATATGAATGATGTAAATGTAATGCGCTGATTTTTGTCTAAGCGACCTTTATACTCCTCCCACTCGCGAAACGTTTTAGTATCTAACTTCTGCGTGCTGATATGAATCAGAAGTGTGTCCCAGTGTTGGACAGGTTCACCTAACGACTGTAATGCACGCAGGTTCTTATTTAATTGGTCAATCAGGCACTTTAAGGTTGTGGAGGATTCCTTTGTAATAAGCTCGATATTAAATGATGATGACACGTGATTTTGAATCAATAAGTGTTTATTGTCAAACCGATCACAAAGAAGCCTCCACGCAACATTATAATTTTGAGCCGAGAACTCGATGGACTGAATCACCAGAGCAGCAGACCCTTCCAAGGAAGCCCTTAGGTAGTGGAATTTATTCACATCATCTATGTCACAATTTGAATGAATTAAGCTGGAAAATGTATCATGGAATTCAAGCCAGCTTTCGTAACATCCACTAAATTTCGGTAACTGTATAGTGGGTAATTTAACGAGTCGGTTACTTACTGATTTTCCAGAATCATGACTAGAATCACGGGTGGTGTCATGCTGCGACTTGGCATAAGTATTTAACAATTCTTGAGCCCTAGCGATCGCCTTATAATAATTACACTCGAACTCGGATCGTTCTGTCAGTCTCACATTCACGTCATCAGCTAAACACTCTAAGCTGTTTTGTACCTCGTCAAATTTATCATACATCAACTCAAGCTTGCTGAGCCGTTTTTGCAATTCATTTGCACAAAGCGTAGTTAATAATGAATCACCAAGTGAAGTAAAATAATTAGAAAATAAAGTTAACTGGCCTTTATAGCTGCCTCTCTTCTTAATCAGTTCCTTCTCTTCAATCATCTTTGAGAACGTAGGAATAATAAGCTTACAAGAACCTGAATATAAATAAAAACAATGTTAACAGACAATGTTTGACACCCTATACTTATCGGTAGTTTTAACAATGTAACATTCAGTACAAAACTTTTACTCAACACATTTGTATTGTTTGGGATCACAAAATATTTTTAATAAGGTGACCTAATATCTAATTGTCATTAAATAACTGTAAATGTTCACCAAATAAAACGTACAATTCTAAAACAAACAATAAATGCAGTAAAATTAAATTTGTGCTAATGGTCACACACACATGCGCAATAAAGCGCGAAGTCCTACCAAGATACCTAGTTAGTGGAAAATCGCTGGTAAACAAACGACAAATTATTACAAAATAAGTGTAAACTAACTAGTTCTGGGATGCAACAAATCAATTTAATTAAGTTTTACGCAATTATTAACGAAATTCACTTGAACAATTACAAAAAATAACAACAAAATATAATGTACTGACCTCCGTATGAACATTTATGTACTACCTTTACATGAGAGTATTGGGTTGAAATTATTAATTCCCCTAATTAATTCTGGTCCAAATAATAATATTTTCAATAATCCGGCGTAGAATAGGGCCATGTGCGGGGAAAATCCAGGTTTTGGTGCGAAAATAATTAAAAGGCAGCTTTTTCAATTTGGCGGTATAATGAAGTAAATAAAAAAGTAAAAGAGGCCATGACATTCAACTGCATAATGCCTAAGAATAAAAAATAAAATTAAAAATATTTCATGCCGCATGTCTTGAGCTTACACCACGAAGTTTTGAGTGAAAAGGCTTCAACACCTAGATTTAAACCACTCTTTTTGCGTTTGTCAAAGTAAATATTAGTTAAAATCAATATGTGATAAACGGTGCTGGTGACAAAGTAATTCTTTTAGTAATGTATGTAATTAATTTTGTTAATTAAGACTTAACTTTGTTAACTTTTTGTTTACCCAAATAAAGAGAAAAAAAAAGATATTCTGTATTCTGTAATTCAGTTTAGTTCAGTTAGTCTTTTGGCGGTGGCAATGCGTTACCATAAAGTAATCAGTCTGCTCGTCTGCCATCTATTTCGCAAAAAAAAGAAGTTGCCAAATAATTTGGCAACTTCTTTTTTTTGTGATAGGTGCCGCAGATGAGCAGACGGATCACCTGATGGTTAGCGATTGCCGCCGCTTAAGGACACCCGCGACACCAGTGGAGTCACAAGTGCGCTGCTAACCTTTAAACCCCCCTAACCCGGATTAGACCTCCGGTACCCTCATTCGCGCAGCGAAAAACAGCACAGTGCCGCTTCACGCCGGTTTTCTGTGTTGTATGCCGTGGTATCACTCCGGTTGAGCCGGCCTATTCATGCCACAGCGTGGCTTTCCCACGGTTGGATCTCACTTTTCGCAATAAATATCTTGTCAACTGACAAAACAATACTCATTTATAATATAAACTAGTTAATTTTCAAAGTTGAACAAAGTAACAAGGTATTTTGTATTTAGAATTCGACTTTGAAACAATTTTCGTCAATATTCACAGACACTTCTGAAATTCTGACAAAGCATAAAAAAACTAACTTCTGAAATAAATCATTCGATGAGATTTAAGTAACAAATAATGTCTGATTCGTGGAAAAAAGTTTTAATACTTTCATAGAGCGATAACTAGGGAGATCCTTAGTCGACTCAAAGTTAAGAAATACTCTAAGTACTATGACTAAACTTCGTTTGAAACTTGTTTTTGATAGATAGATAGATAATAAGTACATTTATTTGCATCAAAGTACACACATGCATACATTTTAAAATTATAAAAAATAAATAAGTGGGAGGAACAGTTAAACTACATTAAAACTGCAAAACAACACAACTAAAGTTAACAAAATTATAGTTTTGAACACCACACAAAAGGTAATACTGACCCCAACAATGGCGCCTTTAATTGATTTTCCTGCTTAATCGATTTCCACTCTGAATAAGCATTTAAAAATAGTACAAAGTAAAAATAATTGTTTTATTATTGGGTATTTAATCGATTAATTCATAAAACTTGTCAATCAAATTAGCTCACGTATCAATTCTTTCACAGTACCAAGTAAAAAAAAATTCTGCGAAAATTAAAACCGCCTTCAAAAACCACGAACTAAAAAATGTAAAATAATATTTTTATACACTTTTCAGTTCGTGATTTTAGAAGGTGATTTTTTTTTTAAATCTTTTTAGTGTCTTATTTTTTGACACCAATCCACACTAGGCAAGCGTAGTGATTAAGCCTAATCCCATCATAGTAGCGATAACTTGATTTCTATGATGGAGGTCATTGCGCTGCAGTGGGACAATTTATAGGCTGATACTAACTATCGAGGATGATACACCATTGTATGAAAGTTTGGCGATTAAAAAGAGTTACTGATAAGTTTCTTGCCGGAGCTTCTCGATTAGAAACAACTTTCTGAGCCGGTGGTAAAATCGAATTCCACCTTATTATGAATCGAGATCTAAACTTATTACCTCGCTAAAACACATGCCATCCTGTTCCAACACGCAATGTTAAAAGGGGCTGGCTTGAATTTCCGGGACTATCCTTAGTTTCCTATTTGTAATAAGGTGGATTATGTTTAGTATATTTCATGTATCAACATATAATATTGTATTAACAAGTAAATTGTTCATAAATCCTTATAAAGCCGATTTGTAAGTGCTGTGTAACTGTACAGGCCTATGCAAATAAATATAGGCGACCTGTTTGGAACAGTGGTAGTGAACGCTGCCTTTAGTCTAAGGGTTGCGGGTACAATCCCCGCACAGTACCAACATTTAGATAGATAGATAGATAGTTACTCTTTATTGCACAACATACAAAACTTAAAAGCTAGGTATACAGAGATACATGTACAATTTAGGCGGTCTTATCGCTGGAGCGATCTCTACCAGACAACCTTCAGGTAAAGGACATTAGATAGAAGAGGGGGAGGGTGGTGCAATCCTTTTGATTTTGAATATTGATTAAGTAAATTTATAGTATAAATACATATATCTAGATAATAAATAAATGAATAAACACGTATAACATTTGTGTGCATGAACATGTTTGTTTTAATTGGTCTGGGTGTTTTCTATTTATATAAGTATATATTTGTGATTTTTTTCTTTTTTACATTATAGCGGACAAACGAGCTGACGGCACACCTGATGGAAAGTGATCACCGCCGCCCATGGACATCTGCAACACCTGAGGTATCACATATGCATTGCCGGCTCTTAAGAAAGGAGTACACCCTTCTTGAAGGTCACCAAGTCGTATCTGTTCGGAAACAACACGGATGACAGCTGGTTCCACAGTTTTACTGTGCGTGGTAGGAAATGACGTGAGAAACGCACTGTAGTCGATATAAATCCATCCAGGTGATGTGGATGGTATTTGGCGTTCTGACATGATGTGCGGTGGTGAAAAATTGCAGCTGGAATAAGGCCGAACAGCTCTTCGGAACATTCCCCATTGTAAATGCGATAGAAGATGCACAGTGATGCTACATCTCTACGCAATGACAGAGGATCAAGTGTGTCGGAAAGTGCCTGGTCGTCGACAATTCTGACCGCCCTTCGCTGGATAATTGATTAATTGTGATTCCGCTGTTGATTCTAATATCCGTAACACGGGTGCTTGAGCTATTTCGGAGTCAGAATAATGTATGTGATGTTGTGAATTATTAAAAAAAATATTGTTTTTATGTTCCATTACATCGTGTAAGTGCTTCGTTTTTCGGATTACCTAAAAGCCTTGTCGTGATCTTCAAGATTAAGGCGACGGGTAGGGTACACTAGCGACGCCAATTGATTTTAGTTGTTAGCTACCAAAACAAATATACTTTAAATAATTACGGGGCTTCAGACAAACACTTATACTATTTATTTAATAACCATGTCCAAATATTGTGGATAAAAAAATGAGTGACTTTGGTAAGCAGATGGAGGCAATGACCCTATTGCTACATAAAATGAAAGAGGATCAGGATTCGCGTCACACAGAGATCAGCAACAATGTGTCTGAAATCAAAATCAAATTAATAATCTGAAGAAATCGAATGACGAAATCGAAAAGGCAGTAGATTACCTGGGAGCAAAGTATAAACAACTAGAAAAATTTGAAAAAGAAACCAAGGAAGAATATCAGAAGCAAGATAATAAAATAAAAGATTTACAACAAACAAATATCTATATAAAAAAATGCAATCAAGCACTGGAAGAGCGTGTAATGCGGCTGGAGCAAAAAGAACTTGAGATGCAGATTGAACTCATAAACGTACAGAAGCAGGAAGGCGAAAACCTACTGGAAGCAGTGAGTAAAATGGCGATAGAACTTAAATTAAAAATAGAAGACATTGAAAAAGTATGGAGAATGCCAGGAGAGAGTACTAGTAGAGGGCCACGACCTGTAATTGTCTCGCTGCGCTCAAGAGAAGCTAGATCGGAGTGGTTAAAGGTCAAGAAAACGCCAATATACAATAATATGATATTTAGCAACGGGAATAACTCCCGGATTTTTATCAATGAGCTCCTTACGCGTCAGATGCGACAGCTTTTCTGGAATACTAAGACGAAACTTAAGGAAACGTATAAATATATATGGATAAATAAGGCGAATACTAATTAAAAAAAACCAGGACGAGAAAAAAGTCCACCAAATAATTTTGAGAGCGACATTGAAGCATTCATAGAAAATAAACAGGAGTGAAAACCAAAAACTAAGTAAATTATTTTATTATACTAAATAAACCAGTTAAATTAAAAAAAAGGAATGTTTGACCCAAATTAGAAGATTGTGAGTACAGTAAATATACAGATTTAAACATATGGCATAATACAATAAATAACCAAACGACACTATTGCAAGTTATTCATATAAACGTGTGCTCACTGAGGAAAAACCTTAATGAACTTATAGTCACAATAGAAAAATGTTTACACAACTTAGACATAATATGTTTAACAGAAATAAATATCAAAAATGAAGAGCTATACAGGTATGAATTAAGGGGCTTCAATCTACACTCATGGACAAGAGAGAGCAGGCGAGGTGGCGGTATATTATTATACATAAATAACGCAATTAACTTCACAAAGCAAGATGTTACTGTAAATCAGTGCGAAATGATTGCTGGGGAAGTGCACACTAATGGACAAAGCACATTCTTATACGTTATATACAGACCTCCTAATACGAGCAAAACCGGTTTCTTATTGGAATTAGAAACGCTACTGCAACAGGTATCCAGGAGAAATAACTTGATTGTGATTGGAGAACGTGAACATCAATATCATGGAGTCTAAATTGGATGTGGTTTCTAGTAAATACTTAGATATGCTAAGTGAACAAGGATTGCAGTGTTGTATAACAGATATCACGCGCGAGAGTGTAACTGCCGGGAAGCGGGTGACGTCGTGCATCGACCATGTCTTTGTGCGAACTGCGGCGGCGGCATCGCTCCGTGCATACACCGTTACAAGTAAGGTCGCTGACCACTTACATAACGGGATTATCAGCTGATTTAGACGTACAGAAAAAAACCCCGCCAACGCGGACGCGTTATAACAACAAAATGCTTGGTGAACTTACTGTGTAAGGTTGACTGGATGGAATTACTATGTGTAGAGGATCCTATAGAACTGTACAATAAAATAGTTGCTATATTTAAAGACTTATACAAAAAGTGTACTTATCAAATTCTATCTAACCAAAGTAGGAACACACAGCCGTGGGTGGATAAAAAATTACAAAAGATGATAGAACATAAAGATAGACTGTTTAAAATATGGAAATCGAACCCTAACAATAACAGATGTAGGCTGGATTACACAAAGCATAGGAACAACACAAACAAGCATATAACTCGTGCCAAGAATGAATATAGAAAGCAAAATATAATCAACTGTAAGGGGGGATATGCGTAAGGTATGGAGCAATGTCAACTGCTGGCTAGGACGTAGTAAACTATCAGTAGATAAAGTGATTGAGCGGTATATGCTTAGAACGATGAATGAGTCAGACGTATGTGAAGGTTTCTGTAAGACTTTTACCCAGGAAATTGAAGACATCAAAAATCAGCACATGTGTCGAGACCTATTTCTAGACCGGAAATCGTATGTGGTTGAATCGGAAACAAGCTTCAGGTTTAAAAAGGTACTGGCAAGTGACGTGTTGAGGGTTATTAATAGTATGGACTGCAATAAGGCACCGGGATCTGATGGTATCAGAATGAGGGATATCGAAGAGATAAAAGAACAAATTTCGCCCATAATTGCTCACTTCATTAACTCTTGTATAAAAAAAGGAGCTTATCCCCAAGAACTAAAACTGGCAATTATCCGACCTATATACAAGCAGGGCTGCCACAACGAATTCACAAATTATAGACCAATAGCCATCTTAAATGTGCTAAATAAAATAGTAGAAAAAATTATTGTGGGGCAAATATCAGCTTTTCTTGAAGAATATACCATTATTACTGATACACAACATGGTTTCCGCCCAAAAAGAAGCACAGCCACGGTTTTAAACGAAATTCGCAGATGATGTAAATAATTCATTAAATAAAAAACACACCGTGTTGGCTATATATATAGATTTTAAAAAAGCGTTTGATACCCTCGGACACGATAACTTATTGCAGTCCATGCAGGAGTGTGGTATCGGAGGCCCAATAGCTGCTTGGTTTAGAGAATACTTAAGAGAGAGAAAGCTGAAGGTGAGTGTGTGTGGAAAGGAAAGCAGGGAGGGAATAATTAAGTACGGTGTACCTACCGGCTCGGTATACGGACCTGTGGGCTTCATAATGCATGTTAACAGTATGCCAAACGTTATCAGGCAGTGTAGATCATACATGTATGCGGATGATACATGTATCTTGTATAGTGACACAGACACGGAGAGGATAAAAGCGGTGGTACAAGAGGACTTCGACAGTGTGATTCGATGGGCTCACGATAATGGCATACTTATAAACCTTTCCAAGACAAAGTCTATGTGTATTTTTTCCTCCATACGTCAAAGACAGGAACATCGATATACGTATAAAAGGACATAGCTACGATTGTCTGCATAGCAGCAAAAGGTATTGTCAGTGTGATGATCTTGAATCAGTTTCCTCGTATAAGTACTTGGGATTGACAGTTGATAATCATTTTAGCTGGAATGTACATGTCAATGTGATCTGTAATAGAGTCAGAGTAATTCTGGGGAAGCTACAAAATCTTAAATATGCGGTTACCAGAGGAGTAATGTATATCCTGTATTACGCGTTAGCAGATGCAGTAATGTCCTATGGCCTGAATACCTATGGTATCACATTCCCGGTTCACATGAATAAAATCAAGTCGCTGCAAATAAGGTTACTCAAACTGTTAATCTCAAATAAGGAAAGACGAGCACTACAAGGAAACTACGAAAAACTGTTTAAAATCTGCAAAATCACTGCCAATAGAGATGAAAACAAAAGTCGCGATCCTTGCTGAGCAGCAGGGCAAAAACGAGTTTGTTCAGGAGAAAAAGTACACATATGCCACCCGTCAATCAAGAAAGCCAAAACTTGCAGCCCCCAAAACTACCAACTACTATGGCAGGCGAGAGAGGCGATGGCTAATACCTACACTGGTAAATGAGCTGCCATATGAAATACTAAAAAATGTAACAAGCCAAAATCATTTAAAAAGTACTCTGCGAAAGCACTACCTATCAATGTGTCCATAGAGTAGGTGCCCGGCCGGCTGGCGCAGATTACTGTGAGTGCGTGTGTGTTTCTGTTTATGTGAGTGTTTGTGTGTGTGTGTGTGTGTATGTGGGTGTGTGAGTTGTGTGTGTGATTGTGCTTTAATCCTAAAACTGCATCTATGTTCTATCTTAAGTAATATTAGTGGAAAAAATAAGTAATAAATCCACCCGCGAAACCCGGGCGGGCTGACATAGTGCATATCGTTAAGTTCAAAATAATGTAATTAGAGTCAAGCTTCATAAGTAAAGTCCGCGGCATGTAACTGTGGCGATAACCGTTAGTTTACGAATTTGTCAAATAAGTAGATAACTTTCTATGAAATTGGTTGCTGCGTAGGTACTCAAGGACAACGCCAAAGTTGCGTACCGCGGGCTATAAACAAGTAAACAATTACTAATTATTTAAATATTAATAAGTGTCAGTAAAATCTTTATGTACACGAGAACTACTGCCGACAAACTGCTCCACAGTTTGGCAGATATGAAAATTGTTATTTGTAAATTTACTTTAAATAAATAAATAAAAAAAAAAAAAAAAAAAATATTGAGTTTGGTTTTGTACTAAAAATATGATTCACGGCTAAAGTGGCCGCTTTTGGCGGAAATTCAAAATTCGAGTGCAAAATCAGATGTAATAGCTAACTATAACTATTTAATAAATAGTATAGGTGTTACTCGATTGGAGGTCACGTACAGGAAGTCGCAGCCGCGATCTGGTGAAGATCGCGGGAATCCATTGGATGCGGGCGGCATAGGACCGATTTATGTGGAGAACATTGGGGGACGCCATGTTCAGCAGTGGACGTCTATTGGCTGAAATGATGATGATGATAGGTGTTTACCGAGAGACCGAAGCCTCCAAGTTGCTTAAAATAGATCTGGCTTAGTAGCTAACAATTAAAATCAATTGGCGTCGCTAGTAGGGATACTCTTCACCTTTAGCTCTTATAATCAATAGTTTGTATCTATATACATATATCATCTAAGTAGAGAAGAGATCAGAAAAGAGAGACAAACAATTTAAACCACCGCTATGACATTAAGTAAGTAAGTAAACATTTACCACCTTAATTATAAATCGAGATCTAAAGTTATTACCGTACTAAAGCTCATGTCATCCCGTTCCAACACGCAATAATATATTTACAATATCCAGTGGAAATATTATTACAAATATTTGACCACCAGTTAATATGAGACTGCTAAATCAATAGCTGATATTTTTTATAGCAATCTTTTGTAATTTATTCTTAAGTACATAACACACTTATATTTTTTTAACACGAAATGAAATTTTTAACCGTGTTCTTTACATAAGAATAAATTGCAAAAGATTGTTATAAAAAATATCAATAACTTGAAAACTATAATTACTTCAAAACGGTAAAATTATGTCTAAGCAAGTTATGTTTCCAAGACATCTAAATAATGAAATACCCTTCAAACTTTATCAGGAAAAACTATTATAATTTTCGCAAGTCATAAACGGGCAAAACAACTCCACACGCAGTGAGAAAAACTTCAAATTAGCGGTTATAAACAACTTTTTCCATTGACGTTATTTCACTCGCTCCTGCGAAATTCTTTCACTTCTATTAAAAAACTTTCTTTCTGTAACTTTAGTAATTGCCAAGGAAATTCGCGTCTGGAGCAGATGCCTTAATTTAAAATTAAAAGTTTTCTCAACACAAATTTTAATTAGTTACAAAGCAATTCATAAAAATTGATTGTTCAGTAAAGTGAATTCACCTTTGCGTAAAGAGCAATTTTACCTTTGGTCCAATATACATAGTACGATTCATACTGTTGGGTGATTTAAAAGAAAAGTTTGTGACCTTTTCATTCAATAACTTAATAAAG
Organism: Marasmia exigua; assembly: GCA_019059595.1. Lineage (NCBI taxonomy): Eukaryota > Metazoa > Arthropoda > Insecta > Lepidoptera > Crambidae > Marasmia > Marasmia exigua. Next base: position 16,189,535 of record CM032478.1, on the reverse strand, counting down.
TAACTAATTATGCCTATAAAATGCGAATATTAAATGGCATTTTTAACTTTTTTTTTCGAGGTCCCACCTTTCGAATGAAATTGTACTTGGCAACCTTAGCTGAAACCAAAGTTTTTTAATAAAATTTAATGCACATAATATCCTCCTATCGATTATGGTTACGGCCAGTCTCAACAATCAAACTTACGCAGGATATATTATAGTGCTCAAATGTTACAAGAGCACTCTCTATTTCCTTACCATCATACTCCGATGGGACACCAGCGTGACACGACCGGAGAGGGATCGGGCGCAGGACCAACAATACAAGACCGCCAACTTCCAGACTCCGGGCTGACATTAAGAATTTCTTACCGAATACTTAGGTACAAATTTTTGGCCCAACCTCGTGTTCGACACGAGACTACTTGCGCAGCCGCACTAACCGTAACGGTTTTGCCTGAACTAGGATGACCTGTGTTTCAGGCTAAAAAATTGATCCTAGAGAACTACATTAGTAAAAACAATAAATTGCAACTTAAAATTAATAATTCCCTACACTACGCTAACAATTTGGTATATAAAGAAAAAGATATTTAGGAATAAAAAGGACTTAGTGCCGATTTTATGATCCATTGTTAAATTGAACACGGTAGAACCCGTGGTTAAAGGAATGTAAATGTTCACATGAGCCTGAAAATCAGCGCTGCAGCGGCTGCCTAGCGGTTGCTGTAGCACTTTCTGAGGCTGAACCATGTTGGCCGCAACTTTATAATGTTCTGTCCTTATTTAGATTTGTATGTTATCATGTGTTGTGTTCAATAAATGATTTCTTATTCTTATTTATTAAACTAACTATTGATCTTTTAACCGTGGGAGAGCCAAGCTTCGGCATGAATGGGCCGGCTCCATTGGAGTGATACCACGGCCTCACAGAAAATCCGGCGTGAAGCAACACCGTGCTGTGTTTCGCTGTGTGAGTGAGGTTACCGGAGGTCCAATCCGGGGGAGAGGGGGGTTTAAAGGTTGGCAGCACACTTGTGACTACACTTACTATCATGTGATCCATCTGCTCGTCTGCCACCTGTTACATAAAAAAAAAACTTAAATACATTTCGCCAGCCGTTGGAGCCGTAAAGTCCTTGAGTGGAGACCGCGACTCGGTAAGCGTAGGGTCGCCCTGCGACAAGATGGGATGATGACATTCGAAGGCTGGCTGGTGTGGGCTGGATGAAAGTGGGCGAAAATCGGAAGCAGTGGCGTGCATTAGGGGCGACCTATGTCTGACGAGTGTGGGTTGCTGATGATGATGACATTTCGCCAAAATGTATTTTTGAGCAATAGTTAGCTTGATCTTATTTGAACATTTGTTACATTTTTAAACCATTAGATCAGTTTGACTACTGAACTAATGGTTTGAAACGAAGAACATACACAATACGATGTATTAAAATGTGTCCATTTGCGATGGCGATCGCTTACCATCAGGTAATGCGTCAGGCTTGTCTGCCACATTATCTACAAAAAAGATTTTACAAGGTGTTTATACTAGCCTTTAATTACACAAAGCATTATTATTTCTTTTATTTAAAACGGAAATAGGTCCTTCACTCTAAAAGATTATTTTCGAAATAAAAAAAAAACAGCTTACAACCATTTTGTTAATTGCTTTCGATTCAACGGGACGGCTGAAAAAAATGTTGGGTGCTATAAAACTTAACACACAAAGTGAAAATGTTTTCGCCATTTATAATATCTACAAGCTCTTCGTAGGACGGTTTAAAATATTCTCTCGTGTTTTATTATATACTAGATAGATAAGTTCACACTCACTTGTACCTTGAAAAAAAAATGGGAAATACAACGTCTAAGATATTTTTTATGAAGTTTTATATCCTTTACGAAAAATTATTATTACCTATGTTGAGCTTCTCTTATATTCTTACGTAAATAACACATTTAAAATGTTGTTCACGTTTTAGCGGAGTGTGCCCGGAACGGACGACTTAGGGCGCAATTGTTTGGATGTAATGGCAATGGAGTAGGCAGATACAACAGTGCCCTGGCTACTCCAATGTCAGAAGAGGCTAAAGCGTGCTATAGATTGTTACAAGCATTTAATTCTTAAGTTTTCCTTTTATTTGATTTGAATTACAAAATGGTTGATCTTAACGGAGCGACATTGTCAGATTGACAAAGCTCCTTAAATAAAGAAAAAAAAAAAACACATTTAAAAAATCATCTCGTGTGCAGGCGGGCCTCGTACCCATACCTTCCACAATCCGGGTGAATGTTCTACCAATTAGACCACTGAACGCGTTACTATGTCGACGAAATTTGTAAGTGCTTGATTCGACATGAGATGTCGTTAGTCTCATCAATATTGTAGGTATATTTACAATATCCAGTGGAAATATTATTACAAATATATCAGTGACCTGCAACACCAGGAGCCCAATTCTGGGGTTCGTGATATTTTATTTATTTTATTTTTTATTTTCTTTATTGTAAGGAAACATACAGTACTTAAAATAACACAATTTAACACACAAAAACATAATCTTAAACCAATTAAGTTTCCACTAATAACTATTATCATAAAAACCGCAACATGATGAAACATTTTGATGATGATTTTGAAAACATGGCGGATATCACCTGAAAATCATACAAAAAAACAATGTTCTAGTGATTTATATCGTATGATAATAAATGTCACGAGCATGAGAATTGGGCTCCAGTGGTGTCACAAGTGCGCTGCTTACCTTTTAACCCCCCTTCCCCTGGATTGGGCCTCCGGTACCCTCACTCACGCACTTCACGCCGGTTTTCTATGTGTGTGTGTGTGCTGATTTTGATATGTTATGTTTTTGTTTAATACGGGTTGTCTTAATGTCTGATGAACGAGAATATACCTTTTGCTAATATCAGAAGTTTTTGTTAGCATCTTACCAGCAGATTGATATACAGTCTGTTCGGGCACAATCGGCTAGGCATCGGACGAGACGCGCGGGACGCAGTGCGCGGTGGACCAGCGACGGACTCCTGAAATTGGACCTTACCAACGGTGAACCACGCACGTATCCTCGACGATATTTTCTATTTACCTCAATAATTATTTCACGTACAAATCACGACTTTCATTCATCTCCGAGATTAGGATCCCAATCACCACAACCTTCTTATTTGACTTATTTCCGAAGCAATTTTCAAACAATATTGTTGTACTTTTCTTTTATTATTTATGTCTAGGTTACGTGTCTAATTAATAATATAATTCTCACAACATCTCATACGGTCACCTGTTTCCATACTAAGTAGCTTAAGCACTTGTGTTACAGATATCAGACAACAGAGGAACACAAATATATACTTAAATACATATATTACACCCAGACACTGAACAAACACAAGTGTTCATCGCACGAATGTTTGTCTAGGGTGGGGATCGAACCCACGACCTTTGGCGTAAGAGGCAGGGTCACTACCAATTGCGCCATCCGGTCAGTCGTTATTATATTAAGTTTCCTTGTTTTATATTGTGCCAAAAAAGTTATCATTAATTCACTTATTCATTCATACAATAAAGGCAATCGATCTGCCAACAAAGCTGGCGGAGCTCTAAAACCACTTTTAAACACTCAAGTTTGGTCCGCCATTGATGAATTAACGACTTTTGTAACCACTAGACAGCTGAGATTTACTTAGACAAAGTGCAATCCAAATATAACATTCCTGCGTATCCTAATGCTTCTATTAATCTCAGTCGTAACGAACGTTGCGTTATTTCGTTATTTATCGGATGGCCGGTCGTTATTGCCACCTTCATTAATCTCTTGGATTCTTGAAGGAAATCCCGCAAAAAGCATTGTTACCCTTAATGATAGATGTCGGGAGCTCTCCGTCTCTTTTCCGCTCGTATTTGCCGTAGTGGGGCAACTAGAGACAAATTAAAGTCACTCGAGTCATTTTGACTGCTCTGAATAATTTCATACGTCACTGACTGGGCTATACGCCAGCTCAATCTGGTCCCCACAGTACGCTATATATAAAGAACGATTAGAGCGTTTTCAAAAGTGATTTTTAAAATATTTTAATTAAAGTCTCCGAAAACCATCACTGACCTACATACGGCGAAAACTGTAAGCAATATAAATTATTAAATCTAGAGGACAGACGAAAACTGATGGACGTCTGTTTATTGCACAAAATAATCCACGGACTCGTCGTTCCCGGCGTCAACCACCGCCGCTTCTATTCGAACCGAATACTAGTACTAATTACGCTCAAAATGCCCCCCTTTCCCGTCTACCGCGCCTATATAATAGGACATTCAGTGACATTGACCTACTCACTCATAATAAAATAGCATTTAAGACTCAACCCATCGGGTCATTAGTCACTTCTGACTTACCGGTAAGTACAAACACACACAACACATAGACCCACACATATTCATACCTAAATACACACACACACATACTACACACATACACATACCACACACACACTTACCATTAAACCTACTGCCCATTCTGAACAGCCTAATTGTAATATATCATTCATATTATTTGACTGACCGGATGGCGCAATTGGTAGCGACCTTGCCTCTGACGCCAAATGTCGTGGGTTCGATCCCCACCCGGACAAACATTCGAGCGATGACCACTTGTGTTTGTTCAGTGTCTGGGTGTAATATATGTATTTAAGTATATATTTGTGTTCCTCTGTTGTCTGATATCTGTAACACAAGTGCTTAAGCTACTTAGTACGGAATCATGTCAACGTTTGAGATGTTGTGAGAATTTTTATTGTTATTATTATATTAATGAATGAAATAATCTAGCCTCTGCCGCGAATCTTTACGTTTAGTATAGTGAGTCGCTTTTAAAAGTGACAACGGCCGTGGATCCAGTCAAACGTCACTTCATTAGAATGTTTAATAAGTTACCTCAAAAGTTATTGATTTACCGCTACATAAATTTCAGTTGCATGTAAAAAACCGCCTAGTCCAGAAACGCTACTATAAAGTAGATGATTATTTAAATGATAAGGATTCCTGGACATGTTGATCTCTTCGCCTGTCCTCTAATGTATAATTACATTTACACATAATAATAATACTAAATTAATTCATATAACATCTCATGCTTGATTGCGTACCTACTAAATCTACTCAGAAGTGACTTTTTTTTTTCCTAAGACACTCGAGTGTCTATTTGAGCCGCGTCACTAATTCACCGTCCCTTTTTCAGGCGTTTTTAAGGTAAGTGTAATTTATCTATGAATTGTTTGGGACAGTTTTATCTTTTCTTTGAGGTGAGAGTTGGACGCTGGGGAGGGTTTCTAAAGATATTCGCTGGAAGTACACAGGATTTTTCTTATGTATTTTTAACAATGGGTATTACCTACTTGATGGGAAATTACAAGTGGTGGAATTTTTTATTTTATTTTAGTGTCTTTTTTAATAAGGTTACTAAGCAAACACTAGATCATTTCTCTCCACCTCTGTCATTTTGTCTTCCTCTCCCAGATAAAAAGCCACGCAACGTATTGCTTAAAATCGAGGAAGGTACATTTACCTTTACAGTTTATTATTCGTATGTACGGTACAGAAAACAAAAAGGTTTATCACCTTAAGGTAACCACTGCTCCGGACTGAACTTTTCGCTTGCACTGCAAGAATCAGTTACAACATACCATTTTAAAAAGATTTGCTAACTCTCTTAAAATTTTCTTCACATCAAAAGGAATCAATGTTGCTACAAGCAAATCTGAACTTTCTGATCTAACAGTTAAGCATAATTTTCTGTGCAACAGGTATTACTCTTACGAATTTACGAAAGGTAGTGCTCATAGCATATCAAACGAATCAATTTGAAAACTGTTGAACCTTTTACAGTTTTTACTGAGTACAAAGTTTTGACACACATACTTACAACCTGTGCGGATAAAGAATGGGATGAGAAATGGCGAATGGCACCCCACGAGTGCGAGTATAGACGCAAATAGTGTGCGAGCGAGAAGTGAATAGATGCGCCGCCATTTCTGATCCCATTCTTTATCCGCACAGGTTGTACATTTGTGTGAAACCAATTCGGTGTAAAGTCTATAATAAATCTAATTTACATTTCACCATCGAAAAATGTTTTCCTTTATCATTCATAAACAAAACGTATATTTTTTAATGTACGGTCATTAAATATAATGGCCGAGTGAATTTAAAAAATAATTTTCTAATAATATGTATGTATATTTGGTATATTGACCTACTGCACAAGCAGACAAAAATATACCGTCATCGGAAAAATTAAGAAGTTCCTAACAGTCAAAAGTGACTTACCTTGTCTACCATAATTGACCTAAAATATGAGTATATACACATTTGTATTGTTCACTTATGCCCAAGGTCTCGTATCAACAGATTATTTATTGAAGCTCAAAAAGAACCCCACTTATCCATTTCTAGTGAGGCAATAAGGGGTTATAAAAATGTAGGATTGGTGATCGGTAGATGCATGGTAAGGAACGTGTAAGAGATCGATATTTGAATTATAGAATGACGTGCGAGAGGGAGATAGACGACGCATGGCCGACGACTGAAAAAAGGTGTAAAGACGTAAAGACGATTATAATTAATATAGAAGCCTTATTCCCGAAATCTGGGTGTATTATTTTATTCTGTCCCACATTTGGGGGCTCGTCCGGGATAGATAGAAAATAAACATCGTAGGAGACGGAATAAACGAAGATATTACGACGAACGACGAATAAAAAATGACGATCGAAGAAAACTAGACGAAATAAGACGGAAAAGAAATTTGGAATTATAAACAGTGAAGAAGATGGGTGACGAAGTAAGAAGGCGACGAATCTTACATGCGAACTTCCACGTTAACCGAATGCGTTTCAGCGGAGACGGAGAAGAGCGCAACGCCGGTGGTGATTGGCTCGGAAGGCTCGAAAGGTGCGCACGTGATGAAAGATGGAGTGACCAGTTTACGTTGCATATAGCCTTAAGTTCCTTGGCCGGAGACGCTGCAATGTTTCGTGAACTACAATACCAGGACTTTGAGATGTTTAAAGAGGAGTTTTTATACATCTTTGGTTCGGAGAGTGAAGCTGACTTCAAAGAGGACGCACAGTGTGAATTTTATGACGACGAAGACGATGATAGTGAGTACGATGAGGAAGATGAAGAAGGTATGGAGTACAAAGAAAATGAGTGTGATGAAGAAAGTTGTGAAAGTGATGAAGAGCGTGAAACCAGCAGAAGTACAGACCTGGAGGTGACAGAAAACGTGGATGTGGACGTTCAGCTGAAAAACATAATAAGTGGCATAAAAGAGTGCAGCGACAGCTGCGTTTACATTGTTGACAATGACAACCATGGCAGCGACAACATTCATAAGAAGTTGAAGATGGCACCGATTAAAGAGGAATGGCTAAAGACAATGCCAATGGCAATGGAAAGCCTGAAGGGCTGTCAGGGAAATAAGCCACACGCCAAAACAGAATCTGTTTATGGTTTACAAGACGAAGTCTCTGACAAAACATTGATGGCTGTCAAAGATGTAATGTTTGACACTAAAATTATATTCAAACATCTCGCGGGAAGTAATTATGGAGCTCAAGATCAAAACATAATTTGTGGAAAAGAGGATCGACATAGAGGTGGTGAGAAGAAAGGAGGTAGAGTAAGGACGGCGTTTTGGAAAAGGAGGAAAAGAGGCAGATTGAAATCAAGGGGAAAACATAGCGTTTGGAGAGATGAAATAATGATGGATTATAAGAAGAGAAAGAAGTTTAGATGTGTGTTTTTTATAGCGATTTTATGAAGGTGTAATTATTGTAAAGTGGTTTTGTTTATATTAAGAAGTTTTTTTGTGTTGTTTTTCTAACGATGTAAGTAGATAGTTAAGGTGTATAGAAGACGTATGAGTGCAGTATGAGGGCATACTGAGTGTAGGATGGCCGAGTGTAGGATTGGTGATCGGTAGATGCATGGTAAGGAACGTGTAAGAGATCGATATTTGAATTATAGAATGACGTGCGAGAGGGAGATAGACGACGCATGGCCGACGACTGAAAAAAGGTGTAAAGACGTAAAGACGATTATAATTAATATAGAAGCCTTATTCCCGAAATCTGGGTGTATTATTTTATTCTGTCCCACAAAAATATATCATACGTTATTATAAACAGTGATTAATTATCTCTGCCTGCCTCGGTGACGCAGTGGTTAGTGGGTCGCACTTTAAAGCGACGGCTGCGCAAGAGGTCCCGGGTTCGATCCCCGAGTCGGGCCAAAAATGTGTACCTAAGTTTTCGGTAAGAAATTCTTCGGGGCAGCCCAGAGTCTGGAAGTTGGCGATCTTGTACCCCCGTGCCTCGGAAAGCACGTTAAGCTGTTGGTCCTGCGCCCAATCCCTCTCTGGAGCCCAATTCTCGTGCTCGTGATATTTTGTAAACATGGCGGATATCACCTGAAAACCATACAAAAAAACTATGTTTTAGTGATATATGTCACATGAAAATAAATGTCACGAGCCCGAGAATTGGGCTCCAGGTCGTGTCACAGTAGTGTCCCATCGGAATATGAGGGTAAGGGAATAGAGAGTGCACTTGTGTTTGCGCACACACTTGAGCACTATAATATATCCTGCGTACGTGGCTGATCGTTGCGATTGGTTGACGCCGTAGCCGTTATCGGTTGGAGGATATTATTAATTAAGTTATATTATGGCTAACTGGTTGGCTCAGTCCTACCCGAGTAAATGGTGGCACTTCTTTAAAATCCTCATCAAATCAAAAAGTTCCTCCGGACTTAAAGTATCTAAATCTTTTCCCCAATCTCCTGGCCCTAATTACACTCCGGGAGACGCCCCGTGATCCCGGGAACAATGTTCCCATTCACTTAATCGTCCCCCATTACCGCCTGAGTGAGACATTACAAATATGTAGTTAAAGGCTGCCGTGAATCTCGTGAGCAAAAGCTGTTAGGGTGCATAATTTCCCTTCGTGGAATCAGGTGGAATTTGTAAAGGAAAAACCGGCTGTTTTGTGCAAAGACAAATAGCAAATGTTACTTTTGCTCTTTATTTTTTGTGGTACTTTCACGGTTCCGATTTTAGGTCAAGTTATGAGCATGACCAAATAGGGGTGATTAAGGTGAATTCGTGGGTCGTAATAGTTATACTAACTTTTGCTCGCGACTTGGTTGGTTTTTCTATTCCACAATGTTAGTGTGACGTGCATGTTAATAGAAGACGGTAGAGTACTTCATTCATAGAAGCGTAATCGACACCTAGCGTCATTTATTTGCATAAAGTGGAACTAATGTCCCAAAATGAATGCATCAATTCTGTTAAAAAAATGTACATGCAAAATACAAAGAATACACCTTCCAAGTTTCAGGTTTCTAATACAGTCAGATCCGTCAGTCAGGAGGACAAAGCATTGTATTATTTATGTATAAGATAAACACTAGCCCCCCGTGGACTTAGCCCATTTAGAATGAAAACTCATTCATCTAGATGTAAATACGTTATGTTATTATAACACAAATAGATAACATCAAGTTAAACATTATACAGGTTGTGCTGTGAAACTGTAATTCGTTACTTTTATTCTAACGTGTCTTCAAACTGTCAGTATTTTATGTCAAATGAAATATGTCTATAAGCATGCAGGATGAAAAAAACAACCATAAATCCTTAAGTTGGCAAGTTTTTTTTTATGATATAGGTAGCAGACGAGCCAACGGATCACCTGATGTTAAGCGATTCCCTCTGCCCAGGGACACTTGCAACACCAGTACTTAAAGGGAATATTCCTTTTACTTTCAAAGTTGCTACAAATTAAGATTGGCCCAATTAAATAACCTCAAGTCTTACATTCTTCTGTTGCGTAAGATATCTATAATACCGAATGTTTAGAATATACCTTCTTTATTTGGAAAAAAATGCTATTTTACTCCACCAATCGATTCAGACAATATTTAAAGTACTTCCCAAAAAAATTGGTCCTACCCTCGCCTTTTGTATAAAATATAACGATACCTAAAGTGGTTATACATTTTTTAAAGTATCTTACGCAACATACGTGTGTAAGAACTAAGGCTTCTAAGAGAAATTTTATCATTAATAGCTCAAAACATCTGTAGAAATCTTGTGTTGAAAGTACATTACTGTATCGATTGGTGGAATAAAAAAGCCAAACTTATTTTTTTAAATTTAAGCAAATATATGAAAAAAAACTTTAAATGCAATTTTTTTTTTTTGAAACATTATCAATGTTGCTGTATGTCGGAATGAATGAACACCAGCGCCCTCTTTGATGCCTACAATGTGACCCCCATCCCTAGTCATACCATACGTTGGTATATTGTCACTATTCCTCTCGCAAAACGTCAAACTCTCTCTGGTTCAATCTCTGCTCCGCGATACATATTGTAAATGTGTAATCCTTTAAAATCAATAAAACTATCTGTTTATTTGTTATTATCTGTTGTCTGTAAGTAACGATGGATAAGCGATTCATTTATTTCACAACACAATATCACATACATTGATCTGACTCCGAGATAGGTAGCTCAATCACGTGTTACGGACATCAGATTCAACAGTGGGATTACAAATATATACATATAATACTTTTATAACCTAATAAGTTCAAATTATTGCTCCTAATAAAAAGCAAATGTAAGTAAGTCGCCAGCTAATTAAAAGATGATACATAGGGTATTCAATGCTTAAAGCTTAAATTTTTAATTCACAAATAGTAGATAATTCTCAACCTAACTGAGTAGGTTTAGTCTACACTCCAGAGGGATTTCGATCCCACACCAGAGTTTACTTTGGCATGATTAAACGTGCAATAATAATGGCGATACAGCCTGTATGTATAATTTCACTATGCTTTTCCACCCGTCCATAAACATTTGTGCAATTTCACAGGAAATTCACTGGCGATTTTCTTTTTGCCAACTAACTTTATTACCGCTAGTGCTGGGACTTGGTTTTATTTTTTTCATTATATTTCACAGGTTTACTCAAACACACCTTGAATGAGTTCATTTTAGTTGCTCATTGACGACCAATTCTGATTGGTCCGAGCTAATCAAAATATAATTGGTAAAAAGAGAACAGGATCAACAAATGGGACTTTTATTGTTTATCATCCGCCTTTTGGAGTCCACTGCTAGACATAAGCACAAATAAAAGTGCCTTAATTAAATTAAAATAAATTAAATATCATTTATTTCAACCAAATTACAGGTCATATACAAAATAGAAAATAGAATAGTTAATTGTAGCAATATAATATTTGACATTCATACATTGTAATAAGTATATAAATGTCAAGTTATATTAAATTCATAGGGGATTATAAATGTCAAGTTAAATAGAAATAAATAAAAAAAAATAAAAAAATGTCAGTTCCATTAAAGTTGGTTGTACAATTAAAATTATACATCACATTTAGATATTTCAGTTTAAATAAAGTACCTACCTATTACAACTAAAAAATAAATTAATGGTGCAAAAAATCAGAAAGCAAAAAAACGTCTCTAATGGCAGAAGTTACTATCATAACATTATCGAGTGACCTAAGTTGGATTCTGGGATTCGGCGGGTAGGGCTAAAACAAGCCGCGTGGGCTGATGCAATTCAAAGGTTTTAAATTTGTGTCTAGTGGTTTTTAGTGTACAAATTTGGTGGTTATTTGTGCAGTGAAGTGCCGCAAAGTGATCCTTATAATAAGAATCGTTGAATTTTATCGTTTTTAACTCTGCTATTGTGTGTCGTGTAAATTGTCTAGTGACGATTTGCTTGGACCTAATAGAGCCTTAAAACCCGCGATTGCTTTGAGTGATATCCGCTGAATCCGTAGGTCGATAAAACGTAAAAACACCGGCGTTTTATTGAGTGACTGTGACTTTGACTGTTCTACCTACTTATTCTCAATAAGGTACTTGACATTAGCAAAATTATCTTCGGGTAGAGCCATATTAAAAAAAAATTGGCTTATTTAAATCAAACACATACGATTTTTCTTATTTTCAATAACTCGAGATAACTTAAAATACATCAATAATTACAGCTACCACGTCCATAGTTGGATGTGTAATTTTATGCAGTAAATATTACATGTAATGGAAAACCAGCGTTGCAATTTACGACTAGTTGCAATCGGCTCCGTATATTTTCTCTGGTGCATTTTTAATAAAGGTTTCGAATATTTGGATTGAAAAATAAATAGATATTGTATTCCAGTTCTCAGAAACTGAATTCTCACTTTGTAGGTTTTTTTAACCAACTTCAAAAAGGAGGTTCTCAATTTAACATGTGTATATTATGTTTGTTCGCCGATTACGTTTCCATTTATTAACCGATTTAAATGATTCTTTTTTAGTTGTAAAGTAGATAGTCCCGGATTAGTACCATGATAAGGATATCAGGATCTGATGATGGTATCCTGGAAAAATTGAGGGGAAATCTCAAATTTTATAGGGACACGTAATGTTTTTGTATCTTTTTTCAAAACTGCACTAGTATTTACGCCTGACTGTATTAATTTTGCGACTCTGCTGATGATGGAAGGTCAACTCCTCAACGGTAAGAAGTTAAAAGGATAACTCTTTCAATACTGTACTCATAATTAGTTTTTAAGTTATTTGGCGAGGGTGGAAGAGGAGGAGGGGGTGGAGGGGGGAAGGATGCCAAAAATTAGAACTTAAACAAAAAAAAAATTCTGCGATAAAAATTAAATTACAAGATAGTATTGGGCGCCAAATTCGGTAACACTTTTTCTCGAGTGTACTAATATAAAATGTAATTCGAAGTGTATAAAGTGTTAAAAATATTATTCAACACTTTTTGGTTCGTGGTTTTTAAAGGCGGTTTTTTTTTTCGCAGATTTTTTTTTGTTGCCATTATTTGGCTTATTCTGAAAATTAATTCGTAGCATATCAAAGGGTAAGACTGACTGCTTAAAAAAATTGTGAAAACAATGGCATGTATTGTATGGTCTTTCTCTCCCGCTCTTACATGTCTGGCGCCGACTCAAAATTAATTAAGTAATTTATCTACTTTAATTATTTTGAAATTGAGTTGTTAATAATATTTTTGACTTTCTAGTTTTTCCGCCGTTTTATCAAAACCTCTTTGTTTACTGACATTTTAGGTGCCTTTGAGAGTAAGTGGTGAGTTGTATCACATAGTAACAGTCATCACCATTTTAGCTTTAAATCATGGTTGCCTCCTAACCTGGTGTTTCGGAGTCAAGGTTCAGCTCAAGTATCTCATCTGATAAGTGACCTTCTCCTAAAAGCATCCATACATATTAGTCAGTTAACAATTTGATTAGTACAGAATTTGATTCCTTATAGTTCCTATGTATTATGAGTATGTATTTACAAAAGAAAAGAAGTATATGTATATATTTGTAATCCCACTGTTGATTCTGATATCCGTAACACAGGTGCTTGAGCTACCTATCTCGGAGTCTGATCAATGTATGTGATGTGAAATATTTATTTATTTATTATTTATTTATTGAAATAGTGAAAAATACAAAAAAGGAAACATTCATTAGATTTGGTAGTTCAGATCTCAAAATTTCAGGTCAACACCTACAAATGTTCAGCATCAAAACGACCGTGACGGTAGAAATAGCAAACAAAAGCAAAAGTTATTCATAAAGTTGCTAAAGAAAAGAGTTGTAACGGCTAAAGCATGCAGCTGGGGCGACTATAAATCATTTTATACGTATCCATGATTGATCACTTTCGCCGCGTGGACGAAATTAGTTTTTATTTCTTATTTACAAGCCTTTCCTTGTGGACGGCGAAGTTTTGTGTTCCTTTGCTAATCTTGCGCATTATAGTACATCGACACGGCGGCTATTTTATTTTTACAATCTGTGTACGAAAAATTTATGTACTTATTTTTACATATAAAAATTAAATTTAAAATTTAAAAAACCCCCGACACAACTAAAGCTCTTTCATTTGATACCATACTTTCATATTGAGGCAGTGGGAACAACAAATAGGTTATTCGTCATTTTCTGACGGTGGCCATCTTAGATTTGAAATTTTTTACGTAATATATTCAAGTAATATATTCTGCTACTCAAGCCCCTTTATATGATACCCATATTGTGGAAGTTGTCTAAAACATAAAATCCAAATCTTTGTGACGGCGGCCATATTGGATCGATTTTTATCCAACATAGCTAAGAACACTCCCTTCTTATTCATCTTTCAAACAAAAAAAAAAAAACAAAACCAAAATCGGTTCGTTTGTTCGCGGGCTATGATACCATAGACAGACACACACACACACACACACAGACACGTCAAACTTATAACACCCCGTCGTTTTTGCGTCGGGGGTTAAAAATACGAACAACTTAGAAATCACAATATCTAAGCTAAAATTTAAAGTAAATATAAAGAAAAAGTAGCTATCTCTTTGTGGCCTTACAGCGTCTCGAAAATGGTTGAAGCGCTACCCCGCTGGATCACCAAGGAAATGAGATAAGTAAAGAATGCCAGCTTTTGGATCCCACTAAACGGTTAGCAAAAGAGACTGAGCATTTTTAACAAACAATGTTTTGCTAAAAAAATACCAGTTATGCAATGCTATATATCATTTATAATACGATAACTATCATGGGGAGTCTCTGAAGAACTCTTTAATCTACTCCCTGCAGCCGAATTCTTACATCGAACCACTCGCAAGCGATTGTCAGTCCATCCTCATCATCTCGATGGATGGCGGTCTAATACTGTGCGTTTTTCCCGGAACTTTCTACCACGTACCTCAGTTCTGTGGACCGGTTTGGCTGCAGGAGTATTTCCGGACGGCTACGACTTAGCGATCTTTCTGATTTCGTGGATGTTCATGGGCGGCGACGATTACTTTCCATCAGGTGACTCGCTTGCTCGTTTGTCCGCCTCTAGCATAAAAAAATTAACTCATAACAAAAATATGTATTGGTAGAAATGTCTTCTTTCTTTCTTCCATCTCATGCAATTCTGTATCAAACAACAGACGATATAGTTTGGAAATTATACTATTTAAAAAACAGAATTTAGCAGTGCTCGAAAAGTTTTGTTAGACGATTAAAAACACTAACGGCCGATTGGACTAACCTTATTCTGATAATAAAGCTATGTTATGACGTTATATCATAGATTTATACCGATTTGAATAGGGCCTAAGTATGTAATAGTATCCCTGAATATAGTGCCAGTGAATCTTTTTTTCGCAGGTTCGGTAAATAGATAAAAATTCCAATACAAATATATAACGACAAAATAATCAAATCAGCTTTATTAGTATTTGTATTTAATTTTTATTTGACTTCAAAATATTCATTTGGAACTGTAGCATAACTTAGTAGTAACTGAAATATTAGGTCATTTATTTACAGTGAATGAAAGTTTCTCCTTTTTCGAATAGCTAAACATTTGCCCACAATCTCACCAGATGGTAAGTGACGTGGCCGAGGGTGGATCATGTCTGTTTAGCAACAATCTATTCACTCTTTTCTTCAATAATTTCAGATCATAGCGTTCAGGGAACAACATTATCTTCCGGCAAAGAGTTCCATTCCTTAGCCGCACGCAACATGAAGTACATTCGAACCGTTTGGTACGAATTGCCGGTATTTGTACGACATTATAATAATAATAATAATAATTTATAATAATATTTTACAACACCACATACATTGATCTGACTCCGAGATAGGTAGCTCAAGCACCTGTGTTGCGGATATCAGAATCAACATTGGAATTACAAATATATACATATTATACTTTTCTTTTGTAAATACATATTTATAATACATAGAAAACACCCAGACCAATACAAACAGACATGTTCATGCACACAAATGTTTTTACTGTGCGGGGATCGAACCCGCAACCCTTGGACCAAAGGCAGCGTTCACTACCACTGTTCCAAACGGATCGTCAACATAAGGATAGTAACCCCTTTTCCGTCTTGTGTCTTGATGATGAAAGGGTCTTTTAATGTTTTAGATAGTAAAATGATTTTTATTTACAATGTTATATTTATGCATATTTGAATTAAAACATAGGATTATATTTCAAACGATTGTCACGTATTCCATATATCTCTGTCAGGATTAACAATTTTGTCCCATCCGAATGTTACCCCAATCGGCGAAACAGCCCCTACTTGAAACTGATTTAATTCTCAATACATCTATCAAGATTAGTGTTGATGCGATATCGATTGTTTGCAATCGATTGTTAAGTTATTCAGTCTACAGTTATTACTACACACCTTTGACTGCTTCGGTGGTGCTAAGGCTAGTTAGTCCTACTTTGAAACGACGGCGAAAGAGGTCCCGCTTTTAATTTCTAGGGCCAAAAATGTGTACTTAAGAATTCGGTCAGAAATTTTTAGTGTAATTCCGGAGTCTGAAAGATGGCTTATCAGTGCCTTGAAGAACACTTTAAGCTGTAGGTCCTGTGCCCGATCCCTCTCAGGCGTGTCAAAATAATGTTCCATTGGAATATGAGTAAGGGAAGTAGAGAGTACACTTGTGTTTCCTTATACACTTGAGCAATATAATAATATCCTGCTTACGATGTCACGGAAGTTTTACCGGTCTTCTAGAAAGGTATACGCTCGGTTCCAAGTGCAACCGTAAAGAAATATACATAGTTGCAGTCAAACTTTTTCTCAAAACTGAAGTCGTGCTGTAAAGTTACAAGATGCGATTCTCTCATTATGCGTTTCAGTACTGGGCCGCCATCTATCTTCATGTAAGTATGGAACGACACAATCACGATATTTTAGTTTGATATTTTAAATAGGTGAGAAGGTCGTAAAAAATACGTGGATAAGCCACGTTTCGGTGTAAATGGGTCGGTTCAACCTGAGTGACACCAGGGCCTCACAGAAATCCCGCGTGAAGTAGCGCCTGCAATGTATTTCAACAAGTCAGTGAGAGTACCGGAGGTCCAATTGGGGTGAAGAGGGGTTCAAAGGTTGTGACACCATTGGTATCACGGGTTTACAAGAAACAATTGCTAAACACTTCTAATAGATAAAACCGATAGTCATATCAATCACTATCGATATTAGCCTTTCGATAAGTTTGACAGCACTAATCGGGATGGATCGCGGATCCTCCACTAATAAATCAGCGTGAAGTCTTACGCAAAAATGTCTAAACACAATATAAGTGGCAGCTTTGCCACAAGATAAGTTGGAGTATGTTCTGCATACCAAATACAAGATCGGGAAGTTTGGACGCCGCATCGCATGACTAATGAGTGCCAGCTCGCGTGAAGCTTATCATTATGTAGAGTAGTTTTAAAAACAGGATGAAAACTAAAACTACTTAGGACCGGGTTCACCAACTTTATAACAACGGTAATCACACTTTAACCGTGCTTGCTATTGGTGCTTGCATGGTTAAAGCGTGAATAATGATATCCTCCAACCGATCACGGGTACGGCGGCCAATCTCAACGATTAGCCACGTACGCAGGATATATTAGAGTGCTCAAGTGTTGCGCAAATACAAGTGCACTATCTATTCCCTTACCCTCATATTCCGATGGGACACTGCTGTGACACGACCGAAGAAGTATCGGGCGCAGGACCAACAACTTAACATGCTTTCCGAGGCACACGGGACCGCCAACTTCCAGACTCCGGACTGCCACTACGAATTTCTTACGGAAAATTTAGGTACAAATATTTGGATCGAACCTGGAACCTCTTGCGCAGCCGTCGCTTTAAAGTGCGACGCATTGACCGCTGCACCACCGAGGCAGTAAAAAAAGCGTGCTTACTGTTGTTTGAAAAGTTGGTGAAACTAAGGGCTTAGTATCACTAAACTTAGGACGATTTGTAGAGAAAACTAGACCGATAGTAACTCAGTCACGGATGTCTCGTCTGACACCTATAACAAAAAATATTTTTTTTACAAGAAACGAATGCTTAACACTTCTAACAGATTAAACCGATAGTCCTATCAATCACTATCGATATTAGCCTTGCGATAAGTTTGACAGCACTAATCGGGATGGATCGCGGATCCTCCACTAATAAATCAGCGTTTTATGCTGCCTGATTGCGGAAAAGCCCGCACGAAGAAGAAGAAGAACTCAGTGGACAAGAATGCGCCTGCCATACCGGGGGCCATGGTTCTTTTCTGAGCACTTTTGAACAGCATTCATTCAATATGATTTTTTTGGGTATAGCATTTTTTTGCAATTTATTCTTAAGGTGACGTGAATTTTTAACTACTCAACCGGATCTTTTTTAAACAATTTCGGGGTTATAACCACTCGGCAAACACTCATACTATTTATTAAATAACCATGCACAAATGTTGGGTCCGTTTTTTTAGGCGAAAGATTGATTCACGTCAAAAGTGGCCGCTTTCGGCGTGAATAAAATTTTCGCGTACGCGTTGGATGTGTGTGTATGTTTTATGTTGTTTCGATTTTTCAGCGCTATTGCAAGCGCCATGGTCATACAATCTTGTAAAAAATAATTCTAATGTTACCATGAAAGTTTTTAGATATTTAGTGTCATCATATTATATATATTTAGTATGACTGTGGGAGAGCCACGCTTCGGCATGAATGGGTCAGCTTAACCGGAGTGATACCACGGCCTCACAAAAAACCGGCGTGAAGCTGCACTGTGCTGTGTTTCGCTGTGGGAGTGAGAGTACCGGAAGCCCGATCCGGGGGAAAGGTTGGCAGCGCACTTGTGACTCCACTGTTACTTACCATCAGGCGATCCGTCTCCACGTCTGCCACCTATCACATAATATTTTTTTGAGAAAATATCCAAAACGTGCAGGTTTACTCACGATGTTTTCCATCACTCGGGTAATGTTACAAAAATGCACGTAGATTGAATTGAATAACCCAGAGGTGTATAATCGGATTAGAACTTAAGATCATACGTTGTAAAAGTATACGTCACAAACTAAAAAAAAATGGCAGTTCCTGTTTCTGCCGGAACATCAAGAAATGGAACTCGTTGTCGACGCATGTATTTCCTCCTTCCTACAATATGGATTCCTTTAAACGAGGCGTGAAGAAGCATCTCGCGGGCCAGTATGGCGGTACCAATGGAGGAGATGCCTTGACATCGCTTCCGTTGTAATTGCAACTTTAGCTCTTCTCTTGCTTACCATCAGGAGAAGAGCCACTACTTTTTGAACAGTGTTACAGACTGTAACTTATAAATATATTTTTATTTCTCTTTGAAAGATCTAAAAGATACACCACTGAAAGAATATTTCCTGCGCTAGGCACAAAGGCTAGATTATTATTCAACAAACGAAATATTCGGGAGTTTTATTCTAGGCCGTAACGAGACACGTCATTTTATAAATCAGACGCTATGAATTATTCAATCCAATTGAAAGTCTTAAATTGATTTTATATTTTGGCTTGAATTGGATGGCCTTATAATCGTCTGGGTACTTTCGAGGTCGCGTGAAGTTATTAAGTATTTTTATAGGTCAACTTGAGGGCAAATAGTCATTTTAAGAAAAGTTAGTTATCAGATTGTTTTTTTAAACTTTAAATACCCACTGTTGATGACTTAATATTAATTTATTCTGAAAATGTCACTATTGTCACGGCAAATAGTTCGTATTAACTTCCCATGTAAAAAAAACTCAGTTATAATATTCTGCTCCATCTTGGAATTAATACTGTTGCCTTGATTTGAACCCGTCCTGTTACAAACGAGAATATACCCGTCACATTCAAAGAAAGCAGACACACATCGCGTGAGACAGGGAGGAAACCTCGGATTCCGTCATAATGTTTGGTTCAAATTAGGTTTGGGATATCAAGCTCAGCTGTCGATTTAATAGGCAGGGCACATAGCGAGGAGAGTAGACGGCCGTTGAGGCGGAAAGGTCCTCGAGTGGAGGCCACGTACAGGATGTCGCAGCCGTGGCAGGCACCTCACAAGGTGGACCGACGATCTGGTGAAGATCGTCGGGAGGGGTTCCATTGGATGCGGGCGGCACAGGACCGATCTGTGTGGAGAACATTGGGGGAGGCCTATGTCGAGCAATGGACGTCTATTGGCTGAAAGGATGATGATAATGTCGATTTAATATAAAAATAATATATACTTCCGAGAGTCACAATAATTTGCCATAGGAAGGAGAAAATAACGTTATATTATGAAAAAAGAGGCTAGAAAAAATAACCAGAAGTGGCGTGTTATTTCAGCTTATCTGAGCTTTTGCAGACGTCGTTAAGTCCGGTTTATGTTATGTTTCGGCCTTTTACCCGCTCCTAGGCATGTATTATGATGTTTGAATTGCAATATTCATGTCAGCCACTTAATCATGAATTGGCGTGGGGATAAAATGGATGGCAGGATTCCTGGTAATACAAGGTTGGTATTTTCAAGTAGGTACAAGCGAGACCAGAAACAACGGAGGCCGAACCCGCAATACGTTTTTTGTTTCTTATTCCAAATTCAAAATCAACCTAGCTTGTGGAAAGAAAATTTGGTACAGTCACGAACTTTAATTTGGGACCCACCCTAGGTTGAATGTCGTGTAGCAAACTTTCGCTGATAAGAGCTAATATTTTAACGTGTCAAAGTCATGATATGTATTTACCATCGACAACTTTACTTTCTAGGGGCAACTGAACAAAAACGTCAACTTGAGCGAAGGCATACCATCATTGCTGATCTTTTCCGAGTAATTGTAACGTGCGTAATACCTCTTTTTGCCACTTTATTTGCGATATTTTCCGTCGCTGTCGATAACTCACCGTCAATAATACCGTGGGAGAGCTACGCTTCTTTATGAATGCGCCAGCTCGATTGGAGTAATACTACGGTCTCACAGAAAACCGACGTGAAGCAGCACTGTACGTTTCGCTACGTGAGTGAGGTTGCCGGAGGCCCAATCCGGGGGAAAGGGGGCTTAAAAATTGGCAGCGCACTTGTGAATCCACTGATGTAGCGGGTGTCCATCGGCGGCGGCAATAGCTTACCATCAGGTCATCCGTTTGCTCGCCTGCCACCTATCACATAAAAAAAACCTCCATTAAATGAGACACACACCGCTTCTTGACTTTTTTTTTGGAAAATCCAGAGGCGATGTATGTCTTTCTTCTTGCTATTGTGCGTGTTAATTTATTATTTGAATCAATGATGGAAAGTTTTTTAGATAACGTAATAAAATCTTTGCGGCTTCTAATTGCAAAGAATTGCTATAACAAAAATAAAACATACACCTGCTTACTCTTTTTTACTGTCCAGATACTATCGCTTCGAAGATAGTAAAATGTAGATTTGAAGGGTCTCATTACATCAACATCATCATTTCAGCCAATAGACGCCCACGGCTGGACATAGGCCTCTCCCAATGTTCTTCACACAGATCGGTCCTGTGCCGTCCGCATCCAAGGAATTCCTGCAACCTTCAGCAGTCACCTGCCACGGCTGCGACTTCCTATACGCGGTCTCCGTTCGAGGACCACCCTTGCGGCCGTCCGTTCTCCTTACCACTTGAAGCATGCAATCCTTTGGGCTATAGGTTTGTCTTATAACGTAGTATCTGTACCTCTACAAGTTGCAAGTAAATTGTGACCATTCAAAACCCCTCTCCATCCATGTACGTCATAATCCCCATAGCAAACGTCCAGTACTCGTTCATTCGACCTCAGTCATTTGTCATTCCAGTATCCATTCACCGAAACGGGATAACAAATGCACAAAACTTCGAAAGGGATGGACCATAGTGTAAACGTATTAGTAGCTCAACTTGGTAGCGACGGTCACACGACGGTAGAAATCGGGTCAGAACTCAGAAGGACGATGACTAGTTAGCGCACCCTTCTTTACTTCTTTAAGTACCGGGCCGTGATCGCAGGATCCAGTTTTCGATTCCCGAATCGAGCAAAGGTATGTTTCGAATTTTTAGAACATAGCTCGGGTTTGTTATTACTAATCCGTATTAAGCAAAGTGATAGTTAAGCCTGATTCCATTTACAGTAGCGATGACTTGATATCTATTAATAATATCCGCCAATCGATTACGGCTACGGCGTCCAATCTCAACGATCAGCCACGTTCGCGGGATATATTATAATGCTCAATTGTGTGCGCAAACACAAGTGCACACTCTATTCCCTTACCGTCGTATTCCGATGGGACACTACTGTGACACGACCGCACACTGTGACACGGATCGGGCACAGAAACTGTTTTTCCTGCTTTCCGAGACCAACTTTTACAAGACCGCCAATTTCTACTTTCTTCCGGCTTATAGTAAGAATTTTTTACCGAAAACTTAGGGAGAAATTTTTGGCCCAACCCGTGGTACGACCAGGGACCGCTTGCGCAGTCGTTGCTTCAAAGTGATATCTGTTATGTATATGATGGAGGCCTTTACCCTGCAGTGGTACAGTAATAGGCTGATACTTTACTTTAGGTGGCTGAAAAGCAGACAAATCACCTGATGATAAGCGATTTTCACCACCCATAGACATCCGCAACGCCAGTTAGTAGACGCCACTTACCGACACAAGGTACCTGCACTTATTCGTCGAAACATAGCATAAAGCTGCTTCACGCCGGTTTTATGTAAGGTCGTAGTTTAACTCTGGTATCCCAGACCAACTTGATAAAGGGCTTAGATAGAGACAAAGGCCCTAGTCTTAGTAGATAACTTGACAGCTTAAACGGACACATGGGGACCCGGGTCCCGATTTTAAAGGAATAGGCAAAAGAACCAAGAGTTCAACTGGATATAGCCTTAGACGAGGGAACTAGATCAACTGGATTATGAGCTTAGAGACGACAGGGATCAGGATTTTGATCATAGGCTTAGATAGAGTTCAATTGAATCCTGACCTCAGACATGGGAATCAGATCAACGGCATGGGACCAGATAAACCAGTTAATGATCCAATAAGTCTGGTTTCCATATCATCATCATCATCATCAGCCCATTTAAGTCCCCACTGCTGGGGCACGGGTCTCCCTCAATCACATGAGGGGTAATTGCCATACTCACTACGCTTGGCAGACGGGTTGGCGAGGGTTTTGAAATGCAGAGTTTTCCTTCTCTGGGTGCTAATGATCATGCCAGCAGCTTTACCTTAGTCGCCTTTTACGACACCTCGGTAAGAGTGAGGGTGGCCTATTCTACTCTGCCGGGGACCACACGGCTCCATATAAGGTTTCCATATTAGCTCTTTTTTATAGTGACACAGTATATTGGCCCGCATCAGCCTTGTGGTAAGCAATTACAACAGACGCAATGTCAAGGCATCACTTCCGTCGGCACTGCCAGGTTGGTCCGTGAGATACTTTTTCACGCTTCATTTGAACTCGCTTTATGGACTTAGTTGAGAGAATCCAAACATTTGGATTGTCAAAACTCGCTATGAAATAAATGGGATTTTCACACTGTGGTACAACGCTATACGGAAAAAACCTGTTGAAAAATGAACGGGGCAAGGCGTTCCATCCATGATTCACAAAGACTGTTGATTGTTCAGCGGAGGTGTTCGCGTTATGTATTATTCATTATTTTGGTCTCTATTTACATAAGCAAATTGCTGGCCAAGCTGGGGCTTAGTGAAAATTAGTTCTTTCCCTTTGATGCTACGAGTATAGGTGCGATTGCATTCCAGATGTGTTAATATTAAAGGAGGTTGACTGAGGAAATGTCGTGGTGTTTTCCGCATTAAGTGGACGGTCGGTGGGTGGTTCGCCTCACGGTAACATCCGCCTGGTGAGAGAGTTATAGTATATTTTGAATTTACTCTATCTCTATTAACAGTGGGAGAGCCACGCATCGGCATGAATAGGCCGGCTCGACCGGAGTAATACCACGTCCTCACAGAAAATCGGCGTGAAGCAGTGCATGCGCTGTGTTTCGCTGCGTGAGTGAGGGTACCGGAGGCCCAATCCAGGGGAAGGGGGGGTTAAAAGGAAAGCAGCGCACTTGTGTTGCAGATGTCCATGGGCGACGGTAATTGCTTACCATCAGGTGATCCGTAGGCTCGTCTGCCACCTATATAATAAAAAAAAACTCGATCTGGGGTGGGGCAGCCAAATTACACTTCATGGATCTAGAGAGGGCCCAACGATCTTTGATTAAGGTCATGTATTGTAAGTCTTATAGGTTTTCTACTGAATCCTTATATGATATCTCCAAGCTGCCTTCCGTTAGAAAACTATATGTTTTACACATGATACTAAGATATCACTAAACACTACCTCTTGACCATGCCAAACACAATAAAAGACGTTGTGATATTGTAGTTCCTTCGTACCCCGTTAGAACAGCATTTGCTACTCTTAAATATTTAGCTCAAGCACCACACGCTTACAACAAAATATATCGAAAAGTTAAAATGTATCGAATGAAATCTTTGACTGAGTGGCTCTCTCCCCTTAACTACAATGACGTATAAGACATTCTGGTCAGAATGGTCTAAATTTCATTTTTTTTTTCTATAAAAATAATCTTGTTACAATTAAAATAATGTATTAATATTAATCAGGCACACTTTCTATCTAATCCATGATTAAGAAATATTAAGCTTTTATTTTTTTATATAATTTGGTAGGTACAGGTAGCTTATCCATACACACAATAATTTCATTCACACTAATACACACGCTTAAACTAACATACACACGCACCCTAACACACAAACACACACACAAACATACAATTGAAGCATACAAACAAATATACAAACAAAGCAGGTTATGCAATTCTATATAAAAAAATATAATAATAATAATGTATTACTTAATAATAATAACTAAAAAAAGCCGTGTGGTCCCCGGCAGAGTAGAATAGGCCACCCTCACTCTTACCGAGGTGTCGTAAAAGGCGACTAAGGTAAAGCTGCTGGCATGATTATCAGCACCCAGAGAAGGAAAACTCTGCATTTATATCAAAACCCTCGCCAACCCGTCTGCCAAGCGTGGTGAGTATGGCAATTACCCCTCATGTGATTGAGGGAGGCACGTGCCCCAGCAGTGGGGACTTAAATGGGCTGACGATGACGATGAATAACTAAAATCTTGGGATCTTTAACTTGTAGTGTAAAGATTATGTAAATCTAATGTTATAAATCTAAATCATGTAATGATTACTTAGGAAGAGCAAGGCATTCCCAACAAAGGTGTCTTTTGACTTCCTTCTGGGAAGCCCCGGAAAATTGTTTGTTAATAATTTACTGCAAATAAAGATATTTTTATTTTTATTTCTTTTATGATTATACATATAACATGCAAAATTATACATAAGTACTCATAAATAGTTTTTAAAATACTCAAATGTATGTTCGTTTTGAAGCCCGGGGTACACTTGGACCATGAAGCATTCACAACCCTTTCACAGGGGAACCAGACCAACTTAGTCATGATTACACGTTTCAGAAACTATCCGAAAGTATACATGCATACCTACATGTACGTAATGTCAAGTCACTGAGTAAAATACAATGGTATTTGAACGTGCCTTAAACTTGGCCACTAAAAATAACATTTCATCACAATTGCAAACCAAAACCGATTCAATTCATAATAAAAACGCTCTACAGACCGAATTTTATAAGGGTATTTTATTTAGGGTCCCAATTTAGTAAAGATACCTGCCGTATTGGGCCCGTCTGGGGATATTACCGAGGCGATGGCTACGATTTTATTTTCCTCTAGCTCGGAGCCTCGTATTGCAATTTCCCTTAAGGGCTTTCTTGTACGTGAGCCCAATATTCAAAACGAATGATGTTGCGAATCTGTTTCGGCGTCAATTTATACGCTCGTTTTCGGCCAAGTTCGTGCTAAGTTTAATACGAAATGCAAATCCACTTCCAGATTTCAATTTGCCTCTGGAAGTGTTATTTCTGCTTGTAATAGTGTCCGAGTTGCGTGGATGGGCGTACGTAGTCATTGAAACTAAATTCATAAATTTGTGATGGGGTGCCGCATTTTACTTTAAGCAAAATAATGGCCCGCCTTCACTTCGTTTATTAGTTTGACTTTATACCAATAGATGACGTTAGGTGCCGATTACATCGCGAAAGCGTTTCGTGTTTTCGGATTAGGTACCTCTAAAACCGTTTGCCCTTGTCTGTAAGATACGGTACCTTACGTTGTGTTACGTTGTGTCTGGACTGTTTTAAGTGGTTTGAACGGAGGACGGCGCCATCATGGAACTTCACTTTATCGACGATCGTCTAGCTACTGTGAAGAATCCTGGTAAGTTCGATTTGAATTAGAACAGGAAGGAGAACTTGTCCACGTCTAAGGCCCTTTCATAATTTGGTAAACAGTCGTATTGTGAATTGAATGCTATAATTACCTAACCTTACTTCAATCCACGCGATTATCCCAGCCTCCAGGCACATTTTGGGAACCCAAACCCATAGCGCTAAAGCATCTGATCTTCGCAACCTTTCTTCTGACTTAAGAGTCAGAGAAACCAGGCCACCTGAATTACGGTAATTCGTTTAAAATCATCATTCGAACAAATTCGGAGTAGCCAGTTTTGACCAACTATCCGAAACGTGCAGGTTTCCTCACGAGTTCCCCACCGTTGAGACAGTGGTAGAAGAGCAAACATTTTGCCAACTGAATAAAAAAATAGTTCTTTTTTCTTATTATCATTCCAAATGTGTTTTAACCAGCATTCAATTCAAACGAATACGTAGAGTTTGGTGGTTCATTAGAGCAAACCTACTTACAAAACTCACGATGTTATTTAATGAGTCATTCTCGGTAATCTTTAAGTATTCTTTACAGTTTCCGATTTTTTTTTTTACATTATAGCGGACAAACGAGCAGACGGCACACCTGATGGAAAGTGATCACCGCCGCCCATGGATATCTGCAACACCCGAGGTATCACATATGCGTTGCCGGCTCTTAAGAAAGGAGTACACCCTTTTCTTGAAGGTCACCAAGTCGTATCTGTTCGGAAACACCACGGATGACAGCTGGTTCCACAGTTTTACTGTGAGAACGATTTTATAAGAAAAAGAATTAATTAGAAACAAAATCACCGATCATTATAATACCAATATAACTTATTAGTGACCCGCCTTCACTTCATTCTGCTATTAGTTCCAAACTGAACCAAGCGATGGCGTTGGGTGTCAATTGTATCGCGCAAGTGTTACGCTTTTTCAGTTTATCACTATAAGCCTAGTCTATCAAATTTAAATCTTTTTGAAAGCCGTGACCGTGGGAGAGCCACGCTTCGGTATGAACGGGCTGGCTCGACCGGAGTGATACCACGGCCTCCCAGAAAACTGGGGTGAAGCAGCATTGTGCTGTGTTTCGCTGCGTGAGTGAGTGTACCCAATCCGGGGGAACGGTTGGCAAGCGCACTTGTGACTCCACTGGAGTCGCGGGTGTCCATGGGCTGCGGCAATCGCTTACCATCAAGGTGATCCGTCTGCTCGTCTGCCACCTATCACATAAAAAAAGTAATAAAAGTCGTTATATGTAAGGTTAAATATCCTTCGTTAGCCTGCCTAGGTGACTTTAAGGCGGCGAACTGCAGTGGAGGTCCGGGGTTCAATTGCTGATTAATGACCAACATTTGATAACTACTTAACTGATGTTTTCTATTCAAACCTCATCTCCTAGACAATTAGCAGTCATTTACCCTACTTTGGACGTTAGTGACGTCATCAGTTGGTTTTGCTCCCGATGCCTCTGCAGTCAAGTCACGCTGGTGTCCCGTCGTAATATGAAAGTAAGATAGCACATGTTTTTTGCACACACACACACACACAAATGTGGACTGACTCGTTAAAATAGGCAACCGTAGCCAAATAAATTGACAGAGGGACATTATATCAGAAGGCCAAAGTTCTCTTATAGTGTAAACGATCTTTGCGGCGGATTGAGTTAAAGGGGCAATGTTTGCCTCGTAATTATCTCTGTGTCCAGGGGTACATAATTAAGCAGTCTTGGCCGCAAAGGGAATTATTAATCATTTACTGTGCAAGATCCTTCTCATGCTGTGCAAATGATGAAGGTATTAGCTAATCTCTTGCATTGATACACAAACCGACTTGGTAATTATTTGGTCTTTTTTTATGCTAGAGGCGGACAAACGAGCAAGCGAGTCACTTGATGGAAAGTAATCAACTTGGTCTTGTCTATGAATAAAGAATTTAATAAAGCTTTATTTTTTATTTAAATCGCTTCAAATACTTTCCAAGGATTTGCAAGACATTCCCAAATACTTAGAATTTAAAAAGAAAACGAAAACAAAAAAGATAATATATTATTGTGCTATATACTATTTAACCAAGTTAGGCTAAATACGGAACAATGGGTCTGTTTCAATGTGATACAGCAAACAAATTTATGCTATGACAGACATTTTTGCTTACCAAAATGTCATCATAATACATATATAGGTTTTATGCTGTTTTTGTGTAACTATAATATTATTGTACAAATTTGTTTCGTTTTATAGTTCCACTCTACTTCTTCTCGTGGAGCCGATGTCCATGGGCAGCGGTGATCACTTAACATAAAGTGACTCACTAGCTTGTTTGCATCTCTTTCTCATATAAAATAATGACGGTGTGTCCACATAGCGAACGACAAGAACGTGATTCTTGTAAAAAATAAAACTTTTTTTTACTTTAATTTAATTTTATTTTATTTGGAACACCAACAGCTTAATTTACATGAAGTTATGGTTACAAAGTTTCTTTAATGAATGAGCTATTAACATAATAATTTGCATATTATGGACAGAATTGATGTAAAACATGCTTTACATTGTAAAATTTAAGTAACACTTCAATTTAAAAAAAAGGAAAATTAAGTTACAGATTTACGTTCTTGAAGCACATTTGGAGTGGGGGCCGAAAAATCTCTGAAGCCAGTAGTTTTGACAGACTTTTAGAGACAAGTTTTAGGATATCAACACTCAGCTGGGTATCTCAAATGCCAAGACACTAATTCTTTTTTGCCCTGATTTGACTGGACCATAAAATATTTTGTCAAAGTCAAAAACTTTAAAGAACATTGATTCAGAAATACAAAATGTGAATCTATCCTTGATAAACTTCGTTGCAAAAATGGGATTTTCTAACACGTATTCACGCTTTGAAAAATGTTTGAATCCACTGACTACCCAGTTTTGTTTTAAACACGATTCGATTCGCCCATTTCCCTTCTTTGTCCGAAAAATTGCTATCAATGCTAACAAATTGCTGGTAGTTGCAAAATCTGACCAATCGAAGCGATAGTCTTTTGACGGCAGATCCAGTTTGGTATCTCTATTGAAAGCCGTATGATTGGAAGTTGGCTGATGGACATATTGAAACAATGGGGGTTTAATCGCGAGTAAAATCTCATTTTGCTTGGTACTTGATTTGCTGGCTCTAGTTTTGAGAAGCTAGAACATCGAAATTGATTTTTTGCGATAGCGACATGATATTTTGAATGGAATAAAGTTTTTAACACCCTAAACGAAAAAGGGTTTTTTATATTCACATCCCTAGATCAAGGTTTAACTCGATAACTGGAATGGAGTGCTATTTGGATTGGATTTTCCGTTTATTATTTCCTTTTCGCTTAAATAATTTGCATTTTTTTTTATTGTAGAGTTAACTGATTCTAAATGAATTAAGCCATGAGTTGTTTGATAGGTTTTCACGAACTGTTGAGGACCAGTTGAGGTGTCCTTTATTTTGAGCCATTAAGTTAGCGGAGTAAGAAAGTGGTTGGTAATTAATTTAATGATATTTTGAATGAGTTAGTGAGCATTACTAAAAAACTAGGTGTTGGGGTGTTAACTCTTAAAAGTGCTTAAAAGCCCTCCAGGTCTAGGAGTGCAATTAAGTTTGAAATCTGTCTTGCATTTCCGATATATATTTTAAATTTTGTGTTTGAAGATTACCTAGTACTACTATCCTGTGACTTAGTAATATTTCAATACAATGTGTAATTTTAAGCTCATTGGAAAGGCCTTAATTAAGAGTTCGATAAAAAGTGATCAACGAGGGTTTTTCAATATTTACAAAACTGATAAAACACGGAATTCTGAACCTTCTCACAAAGGACAAAAGCCGCACGCACCTTGCCACCTTCATTTCTGGATTCAGTGAAAGTTTTATAATTTGGACTCCTTTGTATTTGAATAGACGTCCCGTTTTCTGTTGATTCTCAAAACTGGGGGAGTCAAACGTTCGCGTTGGGCAATGAATTATTCAGGTCAGAACGGAAACTGCGTATTTACATAAGCAAATTGGGTGCGACGGGTGACTGCGAGCGACAAGACTCGCGACATCGCGGGTGTTGGGAAGAAATCGCAGTGAAGAATCGCCATTGAAGCCTCTAAAGTTTTGGCTAGTTTTAACGGACCATACTTAGGGCATAGGGCCTCCGCTAAACAGCGGGTGCACGGAGCGGGCGCACGGGCCACGGAGTGGCCGCACGCGGTGCACCCTTGCCTTGCGTTGAGCGTGTACAGTTATTCGCATAATAGATTATTTGCTTATTTATTATTTGACAAATAAACTTAACAAACAAGCGCGACACTAGGTTTTTTTTTATGCTAGAGGCGGACAAACGAGTAAACGAGTCACCTGATGGAAAAGTAATCATCGCCGCCCTATGAACATCCGCGAAATCGGAAAGATCGCTAATGTGTTGCCGGCCTTTTTAAAAAAGAGTACGCTCTTCTCTTGAAGGTCCCTAAATCGTAGCCGTCCGGAAATACTCCTGCACCCAGACCGTTCCACAGAACTGAGGTACGTGGTAGAAAGTTCCGGGAAAAACGCACAGTATTAGACCGCCATCCATCGAGATGATGAGGATGGAATGACAATCGCTTGCGATATAAAACTCTCAAAGTTGAGCGAAAACGAGCGCATTTTTTTCCAATATTTAAAAATGACTACGAAGATATTTGATCAGCTATGTTCTAAATAAGAATTTTGGATTCACTTACTATATCACCGATCTGATACAAAATCTGCATACCTATGATATTAAATTACTTAAATACTTAATTATTTAAATATATCAATTTTTAGGCCATGCGCTGCGTTAAGCGGGTGCACGTCGCGGATATCCGCTGCGGGCATCTGTCGCAGGCATTGGTGCCGTGCTCCGTCGCGGACAAATTAATAGAACGTCGCAAATATCCACAACGAGGTCGTTGAGGGAGGTCCCTCTAACGCAGCGCCGCCAGTAGTCCGCGGGCCGTGCTCCGCTTAACGTAGTGCACGGCCTTATATGAAAGACTTTCCTACCCGTCACGTGAGCACGCGGTATGCGCACGCCGCCCACCTCGCGTGTGGATAGCTAGCGTTGCTCTAAACAATTCTTCGATAAGACTTCACGCGCGTGCACCCGCGCGCGATTTGATGCTTTTTTACTGTCTTCGTCGTAATACCAGGTTTCCATCTTGGACAACCTTCTTAAAAGGTTTCCCACTAAATCCCTAGCAGTTTTAAAAATGTATTTATATCCCTAGCAAAAAAAAAAATGTTTTTCGTGGAGCTACAAGTTATACTACAAACAATTTTGTAAACTAACAAACAAAGGCACATTACCCAGAGTCTGTGAATTGAATGTATCAAATTAAAAATTCCTTGCAGTCTACTTCATATCATTGACCAGCTTTGTTTAGACACTTTCCTGGAAGGAACCCGCCTTCTCTGCAGATTAAACTGTGCCCTGACGAGCAATCAGGATAGCCGTAAGCTCCAAACCGTTCCTGTCAGGCTATGTATTATTAACATAACCTGCTTATGAAAGTCTCCACAGCTGGACGTAGGTATTCCTCCAATAATCTGCATATAGATAGGTCATGTGCGGCCCGCATCCAAGGGATTCCCGCGACCTTTACCAGATCGTTGGTCCACCTTGTCGGGGGCCTGCCACAGCTGCGACCTCCTATATGCGGATTCAAGCCATCCGATCTGCTCGCAATATGCTCTGCCCATTGCCACTTGCGGCGTGCATGTTCTTTAGACTATGTATTTGACCTTAGTTCTCTTGCGGATCTCAGAGATACCCTCATGTAGAGTGAAATGTTAGTCACACCAAGTTGAGCTTAATACAGATTGGACGCCACACAGCTTTAGAGTTCTTCAAGATATTATGGGTTTTCTCTCGATATTTCCCTTCAAGTAAAAGTCAATTGGTCAAAGAAATAGCGCTACAGAATCTATGTCATTTTTGCAGCAGTAGACGTCTTAATAGGCTTTAAATGTTTAATGCATTCTTTATAAGATTTTATGGCAGATTATTAATTTGAGTTACTTATGGTGGCGTTAAATAGAAGCTACCACTTTACTGTTCCAATAGCACTGTGTTGGGCGCGACATGGAAACGGCGGCGATCACAATATTGGATCTCATGATTTCGTCACAGACTTTAAGGCCTTATCGCAAACGCCACATCGGAATATAACTGTCATTATGAGATTCGGTGCAAGTCTGTAACAACCTCTTCGGAAAGATGTTTGTGCTACTTTTAGAAGCTATAATTATTGTCATAAGCCTATTAAGTTTTTCAGTTTTCAATTGGCTAGTTTATAAAATTTAAGACCCTTAGTGGGCTATGGAAAGAAATATGCTTGGCGTTTCTCAACAAGATAATGCGGAAAACCCAAATCCTCCATACCGCAGCACAAACTTGCAGTGGGCTGGCCATGACATCCGTAGAACAGACAAACATTAGAGTCAACGAGTTCAAGAGTGGAGACAGCATCCGTTCATGATGATGACGATTGGCACATGATGACTGGTAAGAGTTGAAGCTGCAGCTTAATAAAGATGGTCAAGAATCAATCAAAGTGGCGAACATTTACAAAGGCATAGGTCCAGAATTGCACTGCGGTCAGACTAATAAGGAGGTTATTATTTCCTTATTGTATTTGTAGATAGAATAAGCGAATATGCTGTTATAAGCATAAACAGTTTTGACGACCCGATTGGAACAGTCGTAGTGAACGCTGCCTCTGATACAAGGGTTGCGGGTTCGATCCCCGCACAGTACAAACATTTGTGTGCATGAACTTGTTTGTTTGTATTGGTCTGGGTGTTTGCTATGTATTGTAAGTATGTATTTACAAAAGAAAAGTATTATATGTATTTATTTGTAATCCCACTGTTGATTCTGATATCCGTAACACAGGTGCTTGAGCTACCTATCTAGGAGTCAGATCAATGTATGTGATGTTGTGAAATATTTATAAAAAAAAAAACAAAAGTATGTAACGTTTTGTATTTTGGTTACAACATTGCAAGCTTGCATCATTTCACTGTCCTAAATAAAGATTCCGTGCTTCAGAGTCGTTATTCACCGATGTCAGAGGCAATAAGGGTGGTTTTTGAGGTTAAGTATGTACATAACAATGTTTTTTTTTGTTCATTACATAGCCTTATCTCAAATGTACCATCTACAATGATTTTTTTGAATTTGCCTCAGGTCGGTTGGATTACACAAGTATTATTTGCGAAAGTTCTTTTTTCGCCAATGATCAAAATTTAAATTTTTTTTTTTGAATAGTCATCTATCAGGCAATTTATTCTTAAGTATATTGTACTTTATTTTTCTTGGCAAAGAGAACAGAACTTACCAACGTCTTCGATAGTTCAGTCGATAAATCAGTCACCTGGTTTATGGAAGGTCGTGGGTTTGGATTCCTTCTGAATCGATGAAATCTTGACTTATATTATTAATTAGCATCAAAATAAAAATACAATTCTATGGTTAAACACACATAGAAATGACATTTCTGAAATAATATTATATTATTTTTAAAACATAAATAAGCTAAAAATAAATATGTGATTCTTTTTTTATTCTTAACAAGCATTCAAAAGCTGCTAAAAATTCTAAACAATTTCACAATGAGCCTATCAGCGCGTAGTGTTGTGACCCGCAAATGTGTTACGACCCACAAAATTGTTATATTCTGTGTACCACTTTTGCGCTAGCCTCAATTCTAGTATCAAAACTAACAAAAACCTTTTAAATTACTACAAAAAACTGTTATTAACCATTCATCAAATTAAGTGTTGAGTCACAGTCACGGGTCGTGTTAAATCAGCTCGCGCACGCAACTACTATCTTGAAAGATCGATCACCTAGAATGAAATTTACTTCAAGCAAACGTACCGCTGGGCGGATTTTGCCAAGGTCGGTCGATACTTTACCTGTCAAGTTAGAACAAGTTTTATCAGACAAGAGAATAGAAAAAGGTGGTCTTTATTAAATGTAGACTAGATTTTCCTATTACTTTAATACACTCACTAATATGCCTAAAAATTATCGAGAATTATTGTTGAGAGGCCACGAACAATGTCTCGCGGGCCTAGTATGGCGATGCCAACGCTGGTGATGCCTTGACATCATTTCCGTTGTAATTGCAACTTGGGCTGTTCTCTTGCTTACCATTAGGCTGAGAAGAGCAAATATACTGAGCCACTATAAAAAAAGAGAGTGTATTTCAAGTATGGAGGTGATACACCTTTACAATTTTCTTTCTGTTTGCAAAAAATATATATTATCACTGTCAAATAACACCATGGATTTGACCACAAAATAGGTAAGATACCAACAGTATACATAAATAATAGAGGGTAGTTTAAACATATTTCAAAAATACACATGCACTTAATAATAATAATAGCCTCCAAACGATTTCGGCTAATGCGGCTAGTTTCAACGATCAGCCACTTAAGCAGGATATATTTTAGTGCTCAAGTGTGTGCGCAAACACAAGTGCACTCTCTATTCCCTTGCTCTCATATACCGATAGGACACCAACACGACCGAAGAGGTATCGGGCGGAGGACCAACGGCTTAACGTGCTCTCCGTGGCACGGTATAAGACCAACTTCCAGACTTTGGGCTGACTGAGAATTTCTCAGGTACAAACACACACACAACAAACACAAAATGTTATTATGACACACATGTTTGTCCAAAATGGGAATTACACCTTTTGGCGCAACAGGAAATGGATTTCCACAAAGTCTATCTTAGTGGGCGTTTGCATTACAAAAGGAGCACTTTGTCCGAATTTCCAGAAACGATCTTTTACAGTTATTAAGCTTTGATGAGACTTTCAGGATTCGATTTAGTTATGTTTAAAATAATACCGTATCGCTATTGCACTTATTCTATATATATATATATAGATACTCTTTACAGCACAACATACAAAACTTAAAAGCTAAGTATACAGAGATATAATGTACAATTTAGCCGGTCTTATCTCTGGTAGCGATCTCTACCAGACAACCTTCATGTAAAGGACATTATTAAATAGAAGAGACCCTTCCCTCTTTTGTGTAATGTCCTTTAGGTGCAATCCTTTTGATATTTAACATTGATTAAACATCGTCAGCCCATTTAACTCCCCACTGCTGGGGCACGGGCCTCCCTCAATCACATGAGGGGTAATTGCCATACTCACCACGCTTGGCAGACGGGTTGGCGAGGGTTTTCGCTATAAATGCAGAGTTTTCCTTCTCTGGCTGCTGATGATCATGCCAGCAGTTTTACCTTAGTCGCCTTTTACGACACCTCGGTAAGAGTGAGGGTGGCCTATTCTACTCTGCCGGGGACCACGCGCGATTGATTAAACAAATTTATAATCGTTTTTTTAATAATATTATAATTCAATTCTTAATGATTTTTATGGGATAGGGGAGGCACAAGTTGGCCGTCAACCCGATTATAGGTTTAATTTAGCTTGATAAGAAGGTCAGGTATTGGTGTTACAGAAAAATGATCTGTAGGTCTATAGTAATAAAAATCTATGGAATGATCACTCAATCTATCACTCGAGTTGAGCCGGCTCATTCTCGTCGAAGCGTGGCTCTCCAGCGTTTTAGTACTATTTAGTATCCAAACATAGGAAATGTTAGGTTGCATTGCATCATTAGGAATCACCAATCATAAGCCGTGTGGTCCCCGGCAGAGTAGAATAGGCCACTCTCACTCTTACCGAGGTGTCGTAAAAGGCGACTAAGGTAAAGCTGCTGGCATGATCATCAGCACCCAGAGAAGGAAAACTCTGCATTTATATCAAAACCCTCGCCAACCCGTCTGCCAAGCGTGGTGAGTATGGCAATTTCCCCTCATGTGATTGAGGGGAGGCCCGTGCCCCAGCAGTGGGGACTTAAATGGGCTGATGATGAATCACCAATCATAGACTAAGGATGCCGCCCTTAGTAAATTACAATTTGACACAACTTTCATTATACTCAAAAAATAAAACCAAAATATCTTTATTCAATTTAAGGCCATACATAACATTTATGAATGTCAAAGATTAATGTAATCTACCGCTGAATCAGCAAAAAACTCAATAGTTACTCAAATAATATGATAATTACAACTTACATTTTTAATATATTGCAATATTTTTATATAAAAATTATGATTACAATGACACTATGAAAAACAATGCGTATAATCAGTATCGTTTAGATAACTAAAAATCTTCTACTTAATAGTAGCATTTCTGCATAAGGCAGTATTTTACATGCAACTTAAACTATTTCATTATGTACAATATTATCAAAGCTTAAACTTATTTAACTCATTGGTAACGACCAGTGTCTGAAATGCATTTTTGAAATAGGCAAACTATTTTTTGTTAAGGCAAACATTAAAAATATATGTATGTTCGCATTTCTCGTAACGAAATACAAATACCTAGCAATAAAAAAGGTCGGACAGATCTTTTTTTGGGCCCTTTTAGGTGAAAAGAGGCGTATCTGTAAATACAATGTTCGTTTTCTCATCCGTTTGTTTTGTGTAAGTATTACGTTCTCATGATATTGTTTTGTTGTCGCAGTGGCTAGTGCGTCGCACTTTAAAGCAACGGCGGCGCTTGGAGTCCCGGGTTCGATCCCCGGGTCGGGACAAAATTTGTACCTCAGTTTTTCTGTTAAGAAATTCTCAATGTCAGCCCATAGTCTGGCAGTTGGCGGCCTTGTGCCTTGGAAAGCACGTTAAACCGCTGGTCCTGCGCCCGATTCCTATCCGGTCGTGGCAGACTGGTGTCTCATCGGATTATGAAGGCGAAGGAATAGAGAGTGCACTTGTGTTTGCGCACACACTTGACTACCATAATATATCCTGCGTAAGTGGCTGATCGTTGAGATTGGCCGCCGCAGCTGAAATTGGGTGGAGGATATTATTATAGTTTTCTTTGAACCCTCTCTCATCATAGAGACAAGTCAATAAAACCAGCGGTTTTCCATCTGGATTGCGGCATTGCAATTATGACAAAAACATTAATAAGATCACCATCTCCACGGTTTGTCGCTTGCGAATTGGCCACGCCTGAACACCAGTCTTCTTGAATAAGATTCATGTGAAAGATTCCTCACTCTGTAAATGTGGCCTAGATGAGGGTACCCCAGAACACATCTTCTTCAACTGTCAAAGGTACCTTAACTCTTTATATTACATCCTACCCCCAAAAATCCGTTGACCCATTAACTTCCCCTTCCTCCTTTCCCTTTCTCATACATCTGCTATAAAATATTTTGTAAATATTATCTTACTTTTATCGGCCTATGAACTGTCCCACTGCAGGGAAAAGGCCTCCATCATAGAAATCAAGTCATCGCTACTATTATGGTATAAGGCATAATCACCAAGCTTGCCAAATGCGGATTGGTGATCACAAACCCGAGCTATGTGCGAATAATTCGAAACATACTTCGCTCGACCCGGGAATCGAACCCAGGACCCCGAGATCAGGGCTCGGTACTTAAACCACTAGACCAACAGGGCGTTCTTAAACCATTAGACCAACAGGGCGTTCTTAAATCACTAGACCAACATTTTATATATGTAAATATATTAACTTATATAATATTAGATTGTAACAACAAATAATAAGATTCTCCCAATATATTCTGTGATGTCTATTGTATTGTTTTGTCTCTTTTAGGTGATGTTCTGTTAATATTTAAATGTATTTAATAAAATAAAATATGTACATAATAATAATAAATTCAATTGAAGAGATTCACCAACTCACGTCCAACAAGAAAAAAAACGTCTCTTAATCACTTGACATTGGCAAGTTGTGTTAAGGCGCAAAGCCATAAAAAAAATTGTTGCCTCTAAATGAGCTTGTTTAAAACACTTATGTTAAAATTACCATGTCCAGAAAAATATCATTATGCTCTGGAGGGCACGTTAGACGGGGCATGTACGAGCAGGTCTGAATTTTCAGATTAAATTTTCAAGCGCCTTGAGTCATAATGAATATCTTGGGTATCTTATGTATGAGTTAATATTTTATTTATTTATTTTTAGGAAGACAAACTACTAAATAGTAAGATACAATAAGAATAAAACAATTCCAATAACAAGTCTCCGCCTATGGTATTAAACAGAACCTAGCTATTGGAAGCTGAAATGTGGTTGCAACATTCTGTTTAAGGTTATCATTATTTTATTGAGTTAACAACTTACTTCCTTTAATTTGTGTGTGGGTGTTTGTTATGTATTATAAGTATGTATTTACAAAAGAAAAGTATTATATGTATATATTTGTAATTCTGCTGTAGATTCTGATATCCGTAACACAGGTGCTTGAGCTACCTATCTCGGAGTCAGATCAATGTTGTGGAATATTTATTATTATTTATTTATTTAATTCATTCACGTGATTCAATTTTGAAACTTTTCGGTTTAGAATTGTCATTCTGATACAAAATGCTGTATTTCGCTGCGTGAGTGAGGGTACCGGAGGCCCAATCCGCGGGAAAGGCGGGTTTAAAAATTGGCAGCGCACTTGTGACTCCTCTGGTGTCGCTAGTGTCCATGAGCAGCGGCAATCCCTTTCCATCAGGTGATCCGTCTACTCGTCTAGCCAGCTATCACATAAAAAAACAAAATCCATAATTTTGAAGAAAAGCAGATTCCACTTGACCACACCGTGTTATCGTGCGGATAACACGATGTCATCAACTGCTTAGATGTGAACGAGTAGAGTCAGCGAGGTAGCATTTAAAAGATGGGTTAAAACGAGACCTTTTTCCAGAATTTTAAGTAAGCATGCAATCCGATAGACCCAGATAAAACAAGCACAAACATTCCATTCCACTGAAAAGGCTAGTGACTCCCTATTGCCAGAAAGCTCACATTCCCTTACATAACAAAAGCCTTTTCAAGTATTTGTGAGACTTTCCTGAATCAATACAAAACACTGAAGCCTCTTTCGGCTCTTTACTACAATGATATAGATTCAGGAAGATATTGTAGAAAAAAGCTTTGCTGTACGTATAAACGGTCAAAATACTTTTATTATTTCGACTTCATGTATAGATTTATTTTTTTATAATAAAGCATTCTTCCACAGACTCTTGGTCCGGGCCTTTTTAGTTTAGATTTATTTATTATGTTAATTACAGTTTGGTTTAGAGCTCCGTGTTTGCTCACTCTCAAAACAATAACATTACTTAAATATAAATGGGAAAAGGAGGCCAAAGGGCACATCGATATTAGAATTAAGTCTACGTTTTTTTATATAAGAGAAAAGGGTGAAATTACATTATTAGTATAATTATTATTATTCGATTGAAATAATTAAATATTAAATTAAAATTTAATTTAATCATATATAGATTAATACATAGGTACTTATATTTTATCGTGGGAAGGTCTTTAGAAAAACAAGTAAGTTTGTGAAAACTTTTATTTGTGAAATGATTTTTTATTAGAGTTAAATAAAATATTGATTGATTGAATTATGGTTGGTAGGTCACAGTTCACTGAATATTCAACCACTACCATATAATGAGCGCCATTCTAAGTCACTACTACAAACAACAAACAAAACAAGACACAAAACAAAATACTCGTATGTAGATCTTTTTAGGTTGCGAGTGGTCGAGCGGTTCAAGTACCTTGGCCACATTCTGACTGTGGATCTTTCTGACGACGCGGATATCGAGCGCGAAAGAAGGGCACTATGTGTTCGCGCAAACATGCTGGCGCGAAGATTCCACAGGTGTGACGAGGAGGTCAAGAAGACACTATTTAGTGCTTACTGTCAGAACCTGTACACTTGCCACCTGTGGATCAATCTATAAACGGAAGTCATACATTACCATGCGAATACAATACAATGATGCGTATCGTATTCTCATGAGAAAACCCAGGTTTTGTAGCGCATCCGGCGTGTTCGCGGACGCACGCCTCCCAGATTTCTTCGCCGTAATGAGATGCCGTATCGAGTCATTTTGGTCAAGACTGCGTAGCACCGAAAATACAATTCTTCAAGCCGTTTACGAGTACATGACTAGTCCAATTTTTAGACACTGGCTCACTGTGCAACGAAGTGTAAATCGAAAGTAGGTGCCAGACAGTAGGATATTTTATAACCTACATATATTATTATTTTAATTGACAAGTTTTATTTTAATTTTATTAATTTTATTGGTATTATTAATTGATTTTAATTTATTCATTTTATTGTGATTAATTATAATACGAAATAATATGTAATGCTATGGGTAAACGCCTGAAATAAATGACTATTTACTATTTTGTTATATTTTTAAAGTTCAATTTTAATTGAAACAAAATGTTTTAAGCATCCTCCTAGTCGGACACAAAACAGGGAATTAGAGGATGCGGTCCCGGAGAAATTCACTTTATTGGGATTTAAAACGCGGAAACAAATGACAATCGATCAGAATTCAATTGAATTGAGCCATCAATTCGAAATGAGACCTTTTTACCCCTTCGCCCTGAATACAACTCCTTTTTTACGTTCTATGGTATAAACATAGAAATAATAGAGTTTGAAAATTCAATTTGCGGGAATTGAATCTTTTGTGGATTGTTTGAACTCCTTTGAATAACGTATAAGAATAAAACAAAATGAGATTTTTTTATAAAATATTTTAATCAATTTGTTTGTCAACGAGCTTCCCAGATCATAAAATTGTTTTTATGATCTGGAAAGTTCGTTGTGTATTTTTCTTCAAAATAGAAATTAGACATAACCTTCATAATATAATACCTAAGGTTACCCTTGATCTATTCTCTAGTCCGTACATAGTTCGTGGATCGACCGATCTATTCTGAACCTATTCTATGTCCAACAATACAAATCTCTGGGAAAGTCTATTTTAGTCGGATAATATCCTTTTGATATTAAGGGATTTGTACATACCGAAATGTTTTTAATTCATCATCCTTTTGTGTCATGCCCAGTTGCGTCGAAAGCTGCCACTCGGACCCGGTACGTAGAGACCATGATCCAGGATAAAAAAAGTCTCATTATTACATTTTTTTATGCTAGAGGCGACAAACGAGCAAGCGGGTCACCTGATGGAAAGCAATCATCGCCGCCCATTAACATCCGCAAAATCAGAGAGATCGCTAATGCGTTGCCGGCCTTTTTAAAAAGGAGTACACTCTTCTCTTGAAGGTCCCTCAGTCGTAGCCGTCGGGAAATACTCCCATAGGTAAACTGTTCTACATAATGAAGTGACTGCCGTCTGGCCTCCGCAACAAGGGAACTAGACCTTCTGTATCATGGTTACGCGTTCCAAATAATATTCGAACAGTGTCCACCTTATTGATAATCGTTATCTAAAGTTATTACCGGACTAAAGCTCATATCATCCCGTTCCAATACGCAATGTTCAAAGGAGCTGGCACGATTTTTGTTCCGGGACTATCCTTAAATGAGACACGGACAATTTTTTAAGTCTTTTAGACTTGAAAAAAAAAATTCTGCGAAAAAAAAAACCGCCTTCAAAAACCGAACTAAAAAGTGTAACATTATATTTTTAACACTATACACTTCTAATAACATTTTATAACCGTAAACTCGAGAAAAGTCTTTACCGAAG
The DNA here is from genome assembly GCA_019059595.1 of Marasmia exigua. Taxonomy (NCBI): domain Eukaryota; kingdom Metazoa; phylum Arthropoda; class Insecta; order Lepidoptera; family Crambidae; genus Marasmia; species Marasmia exigua. The sequence continues at coordinate 16,147,645 of CM032478.1, read as the reverse complement.
TCGCCGCCTAATCGCTGTTGAATAATTGAATGTTGTATTAAATTACAAGATAGTATTGGGCGCCAACTTCGGTAACACCTTTTCTCGAGTGTCCTGTTATATTTATACTGTACTGTTATATTTTATTTGAAGTGTTAAAATATTATTTTACACTTTTTAGTTCGAGGTTTTTGAAGGCGGTTTTTTTTCGCAGAAAATGTTTCTCATTCAATTTGAAATAGTACCAATAAATTATAGATTTAATACAATAGTGTATAGTTTTCATGGTTACTAACAATAGTAAAATAGTTAGATAATAATTTAGTAAAGCAACAGCGCCGATTTATCAAAAACTCAAAAATAAGGTACGTGGCCGTGTGGTTCCCGGCAGAGTAGAATAGGCCACCCTTACTCTTACCGAGGTGTCGTAAAAGGCGACTAAGGTAAAACTGCTGGCATAATCATCAGCACCCAGAGAAGGGAAACTCTGCATTTAGTTCAAAACCCTCGCCAACCCGTCTGCCAAGCGTGGTGAGTATGGCAATTACCCTCATGTGATTGAGGGAGGCCCGTGCCCCAGCAGTGGGGACTTAAATGGGCTGATGATGAATTAATTTTAATGAATACTTTTCTACTTTAGATGTCTTGAACAATTTTTCAATCAATGTCTTAAATTATCTGAAGGCAGCGCCACTAGACCGAAAAAGCCCTCTTAGTTATACGCAATACCAATCGTATGCCAAGTGACAAGCTCACATTATACGGAAAATTTTAATCAATACACGAGACACTTTACCCTAAGACTCTAAAGGGCAATGTATGGAGACCTCCTTTACTAGGGCCATCTAATCCTTAACTGAGGACCCGACTTAATATAAAGGGACAGGGCATTGTATGAGGTGTTACGTACATTTACCCTTCGTGGAAGATTACGTGCGTCGAGTTTAACATTAATTTTGAAAATGCCTTCAAGTTTGTTTTCTGTGGGGACAATCCAATTTGGTACAACAATGGACCTTTCGGGAGTTTGAGTTGGAGTGATATGGTTGCTAAGAGGTGTTGGGTGTACTACGAATAATTTAGGGAGGGAATTTTGACTTTCTACCTTAGAGAACTTATAGATGGGAGTCAGTATTCGAGCGACACAAACGAGTGACAGTATTCGACACAATTACATGAGGGTTTTCGCGTGGGGAAAATCCGCTAGATGGAGTACTATAGGAGTGAGGTCCATATACAATGTGATTGGTGATCTGTCAAAATGTCAAATTGACAAACTAAACAACCAATGCGGTTAATGTTGGACCTCAGTCGTACGTCATCTAGCGGATTTCTCACACGTGAAAACCCTCATTGACAACTATTGGCAAATGTAGGCTACCGTCGTTGTAGGAGGTTTTTTTTTATGAGAAAGGGAGGCAAATGAGCAAGCGAGTCACCTGATGGTAAGCGATCACTACCACCCATGGACATCAGCCACACTAGAGGGAGTGGAGATGAGTTGCCGGCCTTTTAGGAAGGCATTGGCTCGTTTCTTGAAGATCTCAATGTCGTACTGGAAATACCTCTGCGGGAAGTTTATTCCACAATGAAGAGATGCGTGGCAAAAAAGGTTGCTGATGATTTTTAGCAATACTGAAATCCCGCACGAACACGGCATGAAATTTTCAAATATGTTATATACTTAGGAATAAATTAAATTGCTAGAAAAATATCAACTATAACCGTTATTTTTTAACGTTTACGTCCCGAAAACCTCACAAGAGGTATTGCCATAGAATAAATAAACCTTTATTCAAACGTGAAATATCTACACACCAAACAGTTTGACCCCTTAATACACAACAATATCGAGCCACATAACATAATTCATAGTTTCCCACCGTCACCCATTGGGGAAAAAATTTCACGATAAATTCTGCAAGTCACCTTCGACTCGTTTGTCAAAAAACACCAACCAATATTTACCATGCAATTCCATACCGCCTTAATGCAAAGAAACAAGGTTTCGTTTCGGGTAACCTGGTAAGTCTCCGACTTTGTGATACACAGCTTCGTGTCAGTGTGGTCGAAAATACGACATTTTGGTGAATGCACGAAAATATACTGTCCGAGTAATGTATGGATGCAACCGACACGATCACAGAACATTTCACGTTTTGATGGGCAAAACAAAACCGCCATTGTCACTACCAAACCGTTTTGGGTGTGACAATTCGTAATTCAATTTTGCGGTAAAGATACGTAGAATTTGTGCAGATTAACAGGAATTCAATCATAACCTCAAGTCAAGAGATCATAATCCCCTCTGAGTTTATTTTATTCATGAAAAATTGGTCATTCTTGCCAATACCGAAGGCTTTTTCCCTTCGGTTCATCTCGAGGTTGATCAGCAATACGATTGTGTGATCAAATTAAAGGAGCCACATCCCTGCAAGAGTGCTACAATGTGGTGAAGGCTACTTCTGATCGGAAGCAATTGAGAAAGTTTTTTTGATTGAGGAGTTCCAGTGACCACAATCTTCAGTAATGAGAGACCAACTAGAAGAGAGATTCATCATCATATCATAATACGTCATATCATGTCCACAGCACGTCCACTGCTAAACATGGGCCTCCCATAAATACTTTCAGAATGACCGATTAGATAAGGCCTACATCCAGCGGCTTCTAATAACTTTTATCAGAACGTCGGTCCACCTTATTGCCTTAAATTTCAGAAAATTTCCGCCCTATTGTATCAGATATTTTATTTTTACTGTTAAAAAAAATCCCCGCAAACATTTTATACGCGCCCGGAAGCACACATTTCCTTCCGCAAAACGCACCCCTTTATTTCTCAAATCTTTGTCCATCAGTAAAAAATAAATGAAAATAATAATAATTGAGCCATTCATTTAAAAACGTTGACCATTAATAGCATTGTTAACCGAAACCAATTTTGGGTAATTACAGGGACACCTTTGGACAGTCGTTTGAATTCTTAATGAAAGTTCATGGTTTAGGCGAACATTTTTATGTAATGAAGCTTTGATTCTAAATAGTCGTATGTTTTACCAGTTTGAGGCCTGATTCAACCAATCTTTATCCGTAGATTTGACCTTTATCTGTGACGGCGATATACCACAGATTAAGTAAAATTTCAAATAGTTTTATTGCCAGTTAAGAGTTACAATAATATAATATTAAATAATACTACTTAACCAGCTTTTTCAGGTAAATCATTATCATATATTGAATAACAAACCTAAGTAAGTACCTAATAATTTATGTCGTTAAGACTTAAAACTAGAAAAATAAGAGAACCAATAACAAAAAAATTGAGTATGTGGCTTATTTTATACACCTACTAACAATATTAATATCGAATTAAGATTGGTCGAATCTTATAATAACATTTAAGTCAGAATTGCGATTATTTCTCTTGAAACTGGCAATTCGTAAAGCACACATTAAAATTAAAAAGAAATGAAGGTAATCTACAAAATTATTATCGTTCATGTTAAATGTACAAGTAAGTATAATGATATTTTTATTGATATTTCTACACACCAATCACTTACATTTACAACAGGAAAACTAGGTCAGTAAGATTTTTCAACTCGTTATGTCCCTTTTCGAGAAATTAAATACTTAATACCAATACTCATAAAACCAGCATTATAAAAAGGATGTTCGAAAAAACAATCGCAACCTTTATACGTCCCATAAATTACCCCACACATGTCGCTAGCATTTAAAAATCCATCAGGGATCCGCAAGTCACCATCGTTTCATTTATACACCGTCAAAAGAGTGACATTTCGGTTATACGGACTCAAAATAAAATTACTCAAATGGATTACCATAATACCGCTTACGTTTTATATCCGTCAATGATATTACAGGGCACGTATTTTTAAAGGGTGGTAATCTTTGTAGGGGTAGATTGGTCTTTTGTTGTAACAACCTAATTTGGTATCGCGTTTTCTAGCGACTGCGTAGTTAATTAAAAAACGATGAGTTTCTTTGATGATATTTTATGAGTAGAAAGACTATATCGTATCATAATTCTTTTTTTACGTAGGTGACAAAAAAGCAGAGAAATTACCCGATTGTAAGCAATTAACTCCGTCTATAGACACCCACTACGTATCTTATAACTGCAGTGTGAGGCCGTGGTATAACTTCGGTGTGCCGTTTCATTCAAGTCCAAGCCTGGCTTTATTATCATAAAATTACTGATCTATCAGAGATTCCTACTGCTAAAGTAGGCCTACTCTGAGGTAGAGGGTGAATGGGGAAACGCAGGCTCACTGCGCGTTGGAATACTTCACAAATGCTTTAAAATTTAATCTTTAACAGTTTCCTCATCTTGTTTTCCTTTAACTCACGATGCTTCATTTCACCTCGCGATCAGTTAATGGACAATACGACAAAAAACATTTACCGAAATAAAAAAAAACTATTTCAATATTAGACTCATAGAAATTTAAGAAAAATAATTTCAGAATTTATAAACAGATATTGAATAAATTTTTATACAGATTATGAATAAAAAAAATGTGAAAATTCTCCTGTGACGTCATCATTTGGCATGACAAATAAATAACGCTTTTGCTCACGTTGATTTAAAAAAAAGGTCATCCAAACAACCGAACGCCAAACAATGACAGTGACAGTAAGTAACTTAGTAGTCTAAACTTTTTTTTATTTTACATATAGCTTCGACATCACATTACTATGAGCCTCAGGACTACGTCTCTTCCGGCATATTAATGAATATTAAAATAAATTATTTCAATTTAAACACACGTTTAATGAAAACTAAAAAATAGGGGCAACCTTTTTTTCTTTCTCTGTTCGAAAAGCCTATGAAAATAAATGGTAATTTTTTTTGTCTTTTTTTTTTACAGGCTCAGTATATTGGCTCTCCTCAGCCAGATGGTAAGTAATAAAAGAGCCCAAGTTGCAATAATAACGGAAGCGATGTCAAGGTATCACCTCCGTTGGCACCGCCACAATGGCCCGCAAGATGCTTCTTAACACTTCGTTTGAAGGAATCCATTTTGTAGGAAGGAGGAAATACATGTACGCCGGCAACGAGTTTCATTCAAGCCGTTTGATGTTTACTCTGCTGGATAAGTGGTCACTTGTGTCTTGTCCTCCGACAGTACAAGCAGCGCTCTGTATTTGAGTCATGGCAGACCAATCGTAAATTCCAGCCTAATGGGCCGGCTCAGCCGAAGTGATTTTTCTATGAAGAAAAAATGCGCGAAGCAGCGTCTGAGCTTTATTTGCCGCAGGCCCAATTCATGGGAAGAAGAAAAGTTTGTCAGTGTACTAAAAAAATGGACACCCTTTTCTTCTACTTCATCAGCATTATTTCGTTCGTCAGCTTCATCAGCGTTGGGCATATGCCTCTCCAAAGCACCTCCACTCAGCGCGGTGATTAGTTTTTCTGGTCCATAGGATGCCTTTGTGACTTGTTAGATCATCTGCCCATGTGGCTGGTGTTCTGCCTACGCTTCTTCCTACCCAGTAAGCGGCCTCTAGGCTTAAACACACCTACTCCATCTTTCTTCGTGTCGACTAGACGTCCAAGCCAATAGACATCCACTGCTGGACATAGGCCTCGCCCAATGTTCTCCGATCGGAGATCGGTCCTGTGCCGCCCACATCCAATGGATTCCCGCGATCTTCACCAGATCTTCGGTCCACCTTGTGGGGGGCCTGCCATGGCTGCAACTTCCTGTACGTGGCCTCCACTCGAGGACCTTTCCGCCCTAACGGCCGTCTGTTCTTCTCGCTATGTGCCCTGCCCATTGCCACATGAGGCATGCAATCCTTTGGGCTATGTCTGTGACCTTAGTTCTCCTGCGGATCTCATCATTACTCATACGATCACGCAGGGAGACCCCGAGCATAGCCCTCTCCATTGCTCTCTGGGTGACTTTGAGCCTCCTTAATCGGCACAATGTAAGCGGCCACGTTTCGGTTTCGTATGTCATCACTGGCAACACACAGGCATTGAAGACTTTCGTCTTGAGACACTGCGGTAGATGGGCCGAAAATATGCGGCGTAGCTTCCCGAACACTGCCCAGCCGAGTTGGATTCGTCGATCGACCTCTTTCTGGAAGTTGGACTTACCAAGCTGGAATTTTCGTCCGAGGCTTTATAAGTGACATTCCCACTTTAATTTAGCGGCGCGGTAGCCTAATAGGCGGTGGAAATCGTTTAGAATCAGGTATTACCTGATGGCAAAGAGAGAGAGAAATACTCTAACATATTACCTGTCAGGTAATATGTTAGAGTATTTCTTGGTTGCAGTGCCGTGAATTCATCGTAAATTTCACGACATACTAGGTAAGATAAAATTGAATGGGTTTTTGGTCAGTTAATATGTCGGTATGCAAAGGTATCAATGGCTGGGATGCATGTGTGTGCATGTGTGCACTGTTCCAATCAATAAAGCTTTTGTTTTCGTAAATTACACATGAAACTCGTGTACTAATTGTTCCTGAAAAATCTATTAATTTGTATGATTAAAAAATGTCTGGTTTGACCAATCTATATCAGTGGAAAAATCTTTGTAATTAGACTAATGTCTTTGTATAAAATGACAGTGCTAAACCGAAAGATTTACTATCGGATTAAGACTGGTTCAATCGGGCTTAAGTGGCGAAATGCCTGCCAAATATTCTCCTTAGGATCAAGATTACTTGATTCCTAGATGCGATCCTAAACAACCAAGAAAAAATTCTGCGAAAAAAAACCGCCTTCAAAAACCACGAACTAAAAAGTGTAAAATAATATTTTTAAAACTTTATACACTTCAAATAATATTTTATAACAGTACACTCGAGAGAAGATGTTACCGAAGTCGGCGCCCAATACTATTCGTGTATTTTAATACAACATTCAATTATTCAACAGGAATTAGGCGCCGACTTCAGTAATATCTTTTCTCGCGTGTACTGTTATAAAATGTTATTTGAAGTGTATAAATGTTAAGAATATTATTTTAGTTCCTGGTTGTTGAAGCCGGCTTTTCTTCGCAGATTTTTTTTAATGTAGTAGTTGAGAAGATAATATGTCTCTTGATTCTAAACGATTTCCACCGCCTATAGGGTGTGTAGTAGAAATAGAGTAGAGGTAGGCTATCGCGCCGCGAAAATTAAAGTGGGCATGGGCCGACCAGCCGACTTAAATTCTGGTGCAGTCTTGAAAAAAGATACAAAAACATTACATGTCCATATACAATTTAAGAGTTCCCCTCAATTTTTCCAGGATCCCATTATCAGATCCTGATCATGGTACCAATCCGGGACTATCTACTTTCTAACTAAAAAATAATCATCTAAATCGGTTCATAAATGGCAAAGTAATCGGCGAACAAACATAAAATATATACATGTCGAATTGAGAACCGCCTCTTTTTTGAAGTCGGATAAAAAAACCGTAGAGTTTAATTCAAAGATTCAAAAAAAAAATGTGTACGATTAATATAATTTGTTTATAAGATGTAACTGTTTTCTATTTCTTAGAAATTTCTAAAACTTTAATAAAAATCGATCGCTCAGTGTTGTACCTACTAAGGCCTTATTTTTCTACCATTAAGGCGCAAAGGCGTGCTTTGCGATTACAGCGGCGGTAATAAAAGATAAATTTACAAAAACATTGCCTTAAGCAATATTCCAACATGACTTATAATAGGCATTAGGGGTGTTTTTTCAATGGGAGTCTCTAAAAATGTTTGCATAGACAAAAGCTGATAATTGATACAAGACGGCTCCAATTTGCTATCTCTAAAAAGACAGCTGTTTCCAAAAAAATATATACCTATTATACTTCATTTACTTAGGCCCGATTCGACCTATCTTTATCGGTCGATAAATCTATGGTATAACGTCTGATTTAAGGAAATAACTCACTTAAAAATTTCATCTCATGTTCAAGTGAGACTCGAACACACACCTTCCACAATCCGGGTAAATGTCCATCCAATTAGACCACTGAACGCGTTACCCAGCCGATGAAATTTGTAAGTGCTTGATTCGACATGAGCTGTCGATATGGGTTCGAGTCCCGCCTGAACACGAGATGAATTTTTTTAAGTGTGTTATTTACTTAGGAATAAATTGCAAAATATTGCTATAACAATATCTGCTAACGTCTGATTAGTATAGAATGACAACGCTATAATGGTAAAGCGCTGGTATCTTATTCTGATACTCAAGCTATAGAGATTGAATATTAGAATAAGGTCGGTCGAATCGGCCCTTATATGGTCCTGTTGTTTATGATTCTACATTATCTTCAGGCGCGATTGTGGTCAAACGCTAGCCTTACGTGAAAAAAATATCTTATTCTGATACTCAATCTATGGAGATTGAGTATCAAAATAAGGTTGGTCGAATCGGCCCCTTTATGGTACTGTTGTTTATGATTCTACATCATCTGCAGGCGCGATTGTGGTCAAACGTTAGCCTTACGTAAAAAAAAACATTTACCACAGCTAATTAAAATTCAAGAGCTAGCTGCTAGCGTGCCCAGCCTTGCGCCCTTTAAAAATGCTAAAACCATAGAACTAGAAAACGCGTTTTAAACGGAATGAGCCATTTCGGTTTTTCGTAAAAAGTGTGAAAGAGATGAAGTGTGTGAGAGAACGGCCCTGACACAGATTCTTTACGGGTGCGGCAGAGAAAGAACGTCGCCCAGCACGTCACCCCAAAACTAACGGCTTCGTGCAGTTTTTTAAGTAACGCTTCCAATGTAAAGGCACAGTCTGTTAAGGTAACGGGCACATTAGCGACGCCAATCGATTTTAATTTTTAGCTACTAAACCGGATCCTTTTTAATCAATTTCGGAGTAACAACATCTCGGCAAACACTTATACTATTTATTAAATAACCATGCATAAATGTTGGGTCCAAAGCGTACGCGAAGAATTGATTGGGCGGCCACTTTTGGCGTGAATCAATTTTTTGCGTACAAAAATGGACCCAACATTTGTGCATAGTTATTTAATAAATAGTATAAGTGTTTGTCGAGAGGTTGTAACCCCGAAATTGATTAAAAAGGATCCGGTTTAGAAGCTATAAATTTAAATCGATTAGCATCGCTAGTGTGACCTACCCGTCACCTTAAGGGTACATATCTATGGCTAAAACCATACGTGAAACCAAAATAAGTGGCTCAATGTGTAAAAATGTAAAATATTACATTTTTACATATCGAGCCACTAACTTTATTAAGCCTATGTTTTTTCCAAACATTTTTTACGATGCGGGCTATGAGTAGCACTTATGCTAGTTAGAGGAAACGTTGCCAAAGCAAATATTTGTAATCCCATCCCCTACAAGAGGTGGATCCAACCCATCCTTATCTTATGTCAATTTGCGCCCCCTACCAAAGCTGTGGTAAGGGGCGCTCGATTCCAAAAGGACGTTTCTATTTGCCACATCTTTACAAAATGAATCAAAATAATATTACTTTTTGTTTAGCTTTTGCCCGCAGTTTCACTCGCGCTAAATATAGCCTATGTTAGAGTAACACGTAGAGCCATCTCTTAAACTATCTCCATACAGACTATTTTCGTATTACAGAAGAGAGCCATCCGCGCCATTTATGGCCTTAGATCGCGCGACTCCCTTAGAGATTTGTTTAAAGAAATCGACATACTTACCGTGGCTTCTCAATACATCCTTGATTGCCTTATGTACGTACATAAGAATCTCCATCTGTTCTCGAAGAAGTCTGACTGTCACAGCCTTAACACCAGAAATAAGCACAGACTGGCCGTTCCAAATATCAGGCTCCATAAGGTTGGTAGTTCATTTATAGGATTGAGCATAAAAATGTTTAATAAGTTACCTCAGATTATTATTGACTTGCCCACACATAAGTTTAAATTGTATATAAAAAACTGTTTAATGAAGAAAGGCTATTATAAAATAGACGATTTTTTGAATGACAATAATTTAGGGCCATATTAGTAACACAAACATTGTACTATATTTTAAGTTAATGGTGACATTTTGTAAAACATTTCTTTTTTAAAAGAGTAACTGCTGAGTTTCTTGCTGGTGTCTTCTTGGCAGAAAACTACATTCCGAACCAGTGGTAAACATGTTGACATTCATAAGTGTTCTGTATGGACCTAAATTGAATAAACAATTTTCATTTCATTTCATTTCATTTCATTAAAAACATCAAGTTAATCCGTCGCTCCGTTGTCATTAAATATGAACAAACAGGCAGACAGACTCGCACACTTTCACATTTATTGGACATTTATAGGATATATAGGACTGATATGTACTTTTGTATAAAAGTCCTTGAATGAAGAAAAAAAAATGTTTTAGTATGGCTTCGAAAAGAGTAGAAGATAAAATATTTAATAAATTACCTTGTTGATTTCATCATGATCATCATCATCAGCCCATTTAAGTCCCCACTGCTGGGGCACGGGCCTCCCTCAATCACATGAGGGGTAATTGCCATACTCACCACGCTTGGCAGACGGGTTGGTGAGGGTTTTGAACTAAATGCAGAGTTTTCCTTCTCTGGGTGCTGATGATTATGCCAGCAGCTTTACCTTAGTCGCCTTTCCTCGGGTGAAGCTCGCCAAAGAATTCACTGGTATTCCGAAACTTCTGGCAGGACGAGAATCTGCCTGTACCTTAGTCGCCATGGCCGTGTGGTCCCCGGCAGAGTAGAATAGGCCACCCTCACTCTTACCGAAGTGTCGTTAAAGGCGACTTGTTGATTTACCAATGCCTAAATTTAAAACACATGTTAAAAATTATTTAATGGCAAAAGCCTTTATTATACAGTGATGATTACTTGAATGACAAGAATATGTGGAAATGATAAACTGTTCGCCTACATCCTTAATATTGTACTTATTCTGGCGAGTTTCTTGCTGAATCTTTTCGTCAGAATCAACTTTCCGATTCCGATGGTAGAATCACATTGTATTTTTTTTTTTTTGTATACTTTTTTTATCGATATATGCGTTTAATTACTTGTATAATATACACAGTTATAATTAATATTTTTAATGTATGACGATTTGTAAGAGCTGTATACAAGCCTATGCAAGTGCTTGAATTTTGAATTAAGAGATTTCACACAACCCTAGTATGCTCATATTGGCGTATAGAATTCCAAATACGAATCATAGATGCCGTTGAGCGCTAAAGCAAGTAAGAGACTTCTATCACAAATAGTACACGAAAATCAGTTCAATGCGAATATTTTACTCAATACCATAACGGTATCTAGTATGTGTACTTACTAGAAGATAATTTGAAATCGACTGCTCCTATGGTGTATTTGATAGTGACCCTGCCTCCCAGGCATCCAGATTGGGGGTCATGACCCCCAATCTGGACACACATCCACATACATGTGAAGACATGAATAAATAGGTAGGTACTTGTGTTTGTTCAGGATCGGGTGTAAGATAGATAAGTTTTTAATTAAATATTATCGTTTGTAATTTATCTGTTGTTCGATATTCGTAATAAAGGTGCTTACACATAACAGAAAACTAATGTTTATTTTTTTATATAAAATTAAATTATAGGCACATTATTTGACTTAAAGCCTTGGAGGAAAGAAAAATCATTTTTTTTTGAGGCGAAAAACACCTTAATAATGACTAAAAGCCTACAAGAGGTTTGTCTATACTATAGAACTCTAGGCAAATTGAATCTTCCATATAATACTTAATCCAAAAATTAGGCATAAACAGATAATAACTACCGGTTGCGCAGTGCATTGGTGTTGGTATGATTAGGTGCAAGAACAAAATGACATGTCTGGTTGTCGTTCGCGCTATATTTTGTCGAATGTGTGCTCACACATGCACCCATGGTGGCCATGGACGTCGGAAATCACTAACCATTACATGAATCGTTTATTCGTCTACCACCTATCATGTCAAAAAAGGAAGGATGAAGAATATTTTTTGGGTATCATATAAAAGAGCTTGAGTAGCAAAATATATTTACTGTGACAAATTTCAAATCCAAGATGGCCGCCGTCAGAAAATGACGAATAACCTATTTGTTTATAGTCCCAACACTGCCTCTATATGTGTATCAAATGAAAGAGCTTTAGTAGCAGAATACTGCACACTACGGCAAATTTCAAATCCAATATGGCCACCAAAATCCAAGATGGCAATTAAACCCACAACCTAAAGCATTTACTTGTAACAGAACAAGGAACGCTCTATGATTTATTATCGCCCATCATAAACCGAAAGTTTTTAAATTTTCATATTTTTTTTTTATATGTTTACACGATATGTATATTGTATACAGAGCACATAAATAAACAACGTGCACTTTATTTAGCTAACTTACGCTATGAATATTACTTACCACATATGAAAATAAACATATTCAGTTGTCCCCATTTCTCTGTCTTTGCCATTCCATGAACAAAATAAGCTGTATGGTATCCAAGTGTGTCAAGTCCAGAAGGACTTTTGATTTGTTTATTTTAATGACAAGTTGAACTTTATTACAGGAGGTTGTTAAGTGGCAAGCTGGCGACCCACTTTATTACTTATAATATAATGTAATGAACTCTGCGATAATATAAATAACTTCAAAGTTGAGCAGTAAAGGAAATTTAAAAATATTTTTCATTCAATCGTTAAAAGTGGATTGCGTTTTTGCACGGATTTCCTTTAAGTGCTTTTTACTTCGACAGATTACTTGTATTTTTTAGGTATTTATTTGAAACGAAATCAGAATAGTTGTGTCACGGGTAAACGAATTTCCCATGGCACAACTTAGTTGTGCGAAGCAGTTGTGCCACGGGAAATAAAGGGAAACAGCAATGCGGACAGCAGTTCAAGCCATTTCCGATCCACTATCATTTCGCCGTGGATAGAACTAGAATCCGGAATCAGTAGTCAAGTAGGTGTAGTCAGTTCTATTATAAACAAATATGATTTCAATTTCATTCAATTGAACCAGTAGCAGTAGCGAGAATTATGATCAGTCAAGCCCTTTCATTTTTTTAAGTTAAGGCACTTCTAGCAAACATACCTTGGAAGATTTTTTTGATAAGTATAAAATAAGTTAAAATTCAACATTTTGTAATTTTCAGTGTAATTGGTTATTTACGACACTGGTGTCACGGGTGTCCATGGGCGACGGCAATCACTCACCATCAGGTGATCCGTCTACTCGTCTGTCACCTATGAAATAAAAAAATCTAGCTAAACTAACTAAATGAATAACTTTGTAATCCCATATAAATAGAAAGCTTTATCCAATTAACGTTGCGTTTTCAAGTAATAGAATTTACAGGTATGGCATAGTAAATAAAAATGAAATACCATCAAAAACATTACCTACCAAGTCAATTCGAACTAAGCTATAAGGTTTGATTCAGCTCAGCGGTGAAGGCTAAACTGTATAACCATATTGTTTGATCCTGTCATCATAAAGTAGAATACTATCCCACCATAATCATATCGTTAGCGTTCGGAAAGCTACGCAGCATATTTTCGGCAGATCTACCGCAGTGTCTCAAGACGAAAGTCTTTAATGCGTATGTGTTACCAGTGATGACATACGGAACCGAAACGTGGCCGCTTACAATGTGCCGCCGATTAAGGAGACTCAAAGTCACCCAGAGAGCAATGGAGAGGGCTATGCTCGGAGTCTCCCTGCGTGATCGTATCAGAAATGATGAGATCCGTAGGAGAACTAAGGTCACAGACGTAGCCCAAAGGATTGCATGATTCAAGTGGCAATGGGCAGGGCACATAGCGAGGAGAACAGGAGGCCGTTGGGGCGGAAAGGTCCTCGAGTGGAAGGCCACGTACAGGAAGTCGCAGCCGTGGCAGGCCTCCTACAAGGTGGACCGACGATGTGGTGAAGATCGCGGGAATCCATTGGATGCGGGAGGCACAGGACCGATCTGTGTGGAGAACATTGGGGGAGACCTATGTCCAGCAGTGGACGACTATTGCCTGAAATGATGATGATGATGATAATCATATCATTTTATATTATAATAAATTAAAAATAAGCGGCTGTGTATTCGGATGTCTATTTAGGTCTCACAGAAATTCAGCGTGAAGCAGCACTATGCTGTGTTTTGCTGCGTGAGTGAGGGTACCGGAGGCTTTATCCGGGGGAAAGGGGGGCTTAAAGTTGGGCAGCGCACTTGTGCTTCCACTGGTGTCGCACGGGTGTCCATGGGCGGCGGCAACCACTCTACCATCAGGATGATCCGTCTGCTCGTCTGTCACCCTGTCACAAAAAAAAATAGGTTGGTACATTTTGTCCAGGTCGATGTAACAATGTTGTTATTGTCGCTTGTTTACAATTAGACTCTAGTCCAAATCTGACTTAGATAACAGGGACAATTGGAAATTTGCACCAAATTTTCATACACAAACCACTCGCAATGTCACAAGTTTATTAATTACTAAAACAAACAAACGAAATACCAGCTCGCATACATATTCAGTCATACCTAAACGGATTAAAACTTTCGCCTGATCACGTACTTAAAACCGGCATAATTTCTAAGAAATTACCACAAACGAAGGCCTAAGCAAACTTCCTAATTACTTGGCAAGTGAAATAAATTATTCAAAACAATTAGTAGATCAAACAACAACCATGGAAGAGAATATGAACGTAGTCAGACAATGGGGAACTTTTGTTAGGACGGTTTCAAAATGTCGAAGCCTAGAGCATCGTAGACTAAAGAATTTTGACTGAGGTAGACAAAATGTCCTCGACAAACAAAGGTAAATAGATTTTTTTTGTGATAGGTGGCATACGACACCTTACACCTGCTGGTAAGTGATTGCCGCCGCCCATGGACACCCGCAACACCAGTGGAGTCACAAGTGCGCTGCCCACCCTTAAATCCCCCTTCCACCGGATTGGGACTACCCTCACTCACACAGCGAAACAAAGCACAGTACTGCTTCACGCCGGTTTTCTGTGAGTCCCTGGTATCATTCCCGTCGAGTTTTCGACTTTCACAAAGCAAAACAAGAAATTGAATGTCAAAAATCCCAGTGGGAGAACCACGCTTCGGCTTGATTGATACCAGGCCATAAGAAACCGGCGTGAAGCAGCGTATGCTGTTTTCGCCGAGTGAGTGATTATACCGGAAGCCCAATCCGGGGGGAAAGGGGAGTTTAAAGGTTGGCAGTGCACTTGCAGCTACTGGTGTCGTGTCCACGGGCGGCGGCAATCGCTTGCCATCAGGTGATCCGTCTACTCGTCTGCCACCTACCACATAAAAAAGTCGTCGGCTTAGTAAGTCATTCAATATTTGAATTGGTAGAACCGTCTTCCGGAATGTGGAAGTTATGGTATCGATTCCCACCTGTACCCTTACCATGAGTCTGAAAAAAAATTGTTTTCGCTATCGAAAACTATCGCTTTGTCCCTTTCATTGTGGTGCATGTGAAAGAGACAGAGCATTAGTTTTGGATAGCGAGGACAGTATTTCAAACTCATGGTAAGGCCTCTGATCACGAGATGATATTTTAAGTGTGTTACCTATTTACTTAAAAATAAATGGCAAATAATTGCAAAAAATCAGTCAACAAACAAAACAAAAAACTTCTCCATTTTGACTGGTCTGATGACACATTTGGTACTTTTCTTTTTCACCTGATGGTAAGTGACCACCATGGTATTGATTTTTCTAAAACGATATGTTAACTTGTAACATAAGTCTAGATTAATTCTGCTGATCAGCTCTTCACTTTGGTACACAAAGCTGGTGTCACAATTCTCTAATCTGTTTGTTACTCGTAAATTGACACTAACAGACTTATACACAAGAGCGTCGGGATTTGGAACCTAAATCCAACCTGGTAGTGATGTGAAAAAATCAATTGTGTTTGACAATCTGTTTGCGATTTTTCTGTTTACTTAATGGCGTACATGACAGGTAATAATCGATTAAATATATAACACTATTCATAAGATGCAATAATACCATATAGTTTATAACGAGTATGCACGTTTTTATACCTATATATATAAAAATAAATAATAAAGAATTATAATAAATTGTACTTAGTAATGTATCTTATTTTTCAATCCCAGTGTAAACTATTGTAGTATTAATCAAAAATATACTATGATTCAATTTTATTGATAAAATGAAAGTTATTTAAAGATTCTATCAATAACTATTATATTATATAATAAACTAGAACACTCCACATAGCTCGTGTAAATTTCAGAATGTCATATAAAAACCGACCTGTGTCTGAGGGTCTCAAACTAATTTTTTTTCTTTTAAAACATCAGAATCAACAAAGGTACCACAAACCCACATTTAACATTAATCTCCGTTTTATCAATAATGATTTTGAGTGATATCTAAATCAGCGCTTAAATCAAACTATGTAAAAAGCGGGTAATTTTATTTCTGCGTTTAAATTGGATTTCAGTTCAAAACATACATAATTGGATTGACTAAAGATCTGATTCATTGAATTTTTTGATCGGTTACGTTATAAATTATCCTTATTTTGTATCGATACACATAAGTTACTAAAAATCGATTCAATCAAACCGATGTTCTACGATGTCACGTCCCTAAAACCCGAGCCGATACCAACTCAAAGTGTCAACCATTCACTTAACCTAACACTACCGCACAAAACCAATTACAGAGATGGATTACGCTAACTGCCTGCAGAATGCGGCCCAATTTGTGGACCTATATATTTTAATCCCGATTTACGCATGTTCAGGGTTGACCCGCATGGCCATCGGAAACAAAAGTAGTTGTAGGCTTCGTAAATACTTACCCTTGAGTGCAAACACGAATTCTATCAGCACAGTATGTATTATAGCTATAGCTAAATTGGTACCTATAGGTAATTCACTCACTAGACTGCCTCGGTGGCCCAGTGGTTAGTGGGTCGCGCTTTAAATCGACGGCTGTTCGATCCCCGGGTCGGGCCAAATATTTGTTCTTACCTAAGTTTTCGGTAAGAAATTCTTAGTGGCAGCCCGGAGTCTGAAAGTTGGCGGTCTTGTACCCCCGTGCCTCGGAAAGGACGTTAAGCTGTTGGTCCCCAATCCCTCACCGGTCGTGCACAGTAGTGTCCCATCGGAATATGAGGGTAAGGGAATAGAGAGTGCCCTTGTGTTTGCGCACACACTTAACACTATAATATATCCTGCGTACGTGGGTGATCGTTGTGATTGGTGCCGTAGCCGTAATCGGTTGGAGGATATTATTATTAAGGTAGATTTCTATTCAAAAAACACTGATTTTTAGCTTAAGATGATTGTAGATAACTTTATTTCTTTTAACTTCTGAATAAGAACACCATAGTTCAAAAAAAATAATTGAGAAGCTTGAAAGGAAAAATGTTGCAAGCTCATGCGCAGACAACTGGCTTCAGAATTTTAATGACCTATACTATCTTGGATAAAAGGGTTTTATTGGAATGCTTTGATGGCGCAGGTCCTAGGCCAAACCCCGGAACGGGCCAAACATTTGTACCTAAGTTTCGATAAGAAATTCTATGTGTCAGCCCGGAGTCTGGCAGCGCCTCCTTCCATGTCCCCGTGCCTGGTTGGTCCTGCGCCCGATCCCTCTCCGGTCGTATCATATTGGTGTCCTTTCGGAATTATGAGGATAATGGAATAGTGTACTTGTGTTTGCGCGCACACTTAATCACTATGACATTTTGAGAACGTGGAAGATGGTTGAGATTGGCCGCCGTAGCCGTAATCGGTTGAAGGTAGTGATGCCGATCGATAGTCCACTATCGATAGTTGACGTCATATCAATAGTATCGATTGATATGACGATTGATTGAGAAGGAAAACTCTGCATTTATATCAAAACCCTCGCCAACCCGTCTTCCAAGCGTGGTGAGTATGGCAATTACCCCTCATGTGATTGAGGGAGGCCCGTGCACCAGCAGTGGGGACTTAAATGGGCTGACGACAATAGTATCGATAGCCTATCGATACTATCGATTGTATCGATAGCTTAGATCCTAACAATACTACTGCATTAAAGGAATAATATCGATAGTATTGTCGGTAACGAAGAATAAACTATTGATAGTATCGATACTATCGATAGTATTATTCCTTGTTAATATAAAACTATCGAAAGTATAGTCGTTTTATTTTCAATACTATTGTTTATAAATTATTGGTCTAATGGTTTCTACTGAATGCGAAGTAACAGGAAAAGAAATAAGTTTCAACTCGAAATACGTAATTTACTGTGTAAAATAATTACATCTTGTATACTTTTTGATAGTTGGCAACAGGTGTGTACACCATTTTTTTTCTTTTGTTTTTTTGTTTTTATGGGTAATTACAATAAAAGCAATGCTTTTAAGTTGTTTCTCTGATCTATTCGGTACCTATATAGTAGTAAACTATCGATACTATCGGTAGTATCGATAGTCCTATCGATATCCTAACTGATTTTCGAGGTCAACTATCGATAGTAAAACTATCGATAGTTCGGCATCACTAGTTGAAGGATATTGTTCTATTCTTCAACCCTACCCACGCCCGATTTACGCATCGGCCGATTCGATCCGGCATTCCCGATTAATGAACGCCAAATTTAAATACGTAATGTTAAATCTTTAAAAGGGCCTTTGTGATAACGTGTAGGTCTGGGATCTATTTGATAAGGGTTCGTTATTTCGGATCGTTACTTACATTCACGTTTTTTTCGAAACAAGGGATTCGATGTCATTCCCAATTATTTAAGGAGGTTTGCTTCAGGTAAAAGTTATTTTTGTTGGGCAAATTAATACGTTGCTTTTATTTAACGTCAACAATTTATGAGTAAAAATAAATATTGTTTTCTCGTTACATTTTTGTAAATTTAACCAATATTGTAATACAGGATTCCTCTTTGATTTATTTGGTCTTGAAAAGAAGCAATACAAAATTATGTTAATAATAAATAACTATGTAAGACATAAAATAATCTTGTTAAAGAAAATAAGAAAATGAGTACATACCGATATGTATATAAATAATCGCTCTTTACCTATAAAAATTTCATTCTGCAGTACTGGCCATTTCAAATCATAATCATTTTTGTTTGGCTAAGAATTCTAATTTCAAATTTATTTAATTTTAAAAATATGGAATTCTTTCTCCAGAAGTAGTCATATGTTTATTGAATAGTGATACATTTTCATCGCATTTCAATCTATTCCAAGTGATTATATATGATGAGATCCGCAGGAGTACTAAGGTCACAGACACAGCTCAAAGGATTGCATGCCTCAAGTGGCAATGGGCAGGGCACATAGAGAGGAGAACAGACGGCTTTTGGGGCGGAAAGGTTCTCGAGTGGAGGCCACGCACAGAAAGTCGCAGCCGTGGCAGGCCCCCCACAAGGTGGACCGACGATCTGGTGAAGATCGCGACAACCCATTGGATGCGGGCGGCACAGGACCGATCTGTGTGGAGAACATTGGGGGAGGCCTATGTCCAGCAGTGGACGTCTATTGGCTGAAATGATGATGATGATATTCTCTTTGATCTATTCTATCTATCATGATACGTTAAAAATTCAAGTAATTATGGAATATGAGTACCGTCGTGGTAGCAACGCTGCATAAGCAGCTGATTTTGACGTTAGCGTAAAAACAATTTTGGTCCATTTGCGTCAAATTGACAAGGTAAAAAAGCTAGCCAAAGGGGTGCCCCACGAACTCCATGATCGCCAGCGCGAAGCGCACGTCGAGTCGAGCCTTGCGCTGCTCACTGACACAAAGATGAAGGAATTTTGAACCGCATTGAAAATGGATTCTGTTTGATGCAAGCGCTCAGCAAGCTGGTTGGATCCTGGTTCTTCTTACCTGAACAATGTCCATAACAAACCTCAGTAATTTGAAGCTTGGGTCAAAATATTAATAATCCAATTTATTTTCTGCAGCTAAATCAACGGGCAAGAATGCGCCCTCTTTTTTTCTTTAAGTATTTTGTTCACATTTCGTTAGTAAATTTGCAAATCCTTAATGCAGTAATATTTTACTATAAACATAAAATTGCTTGAAAGGTGAAGCTTCTTACACTTCCCATTTCCCATTAAAGTGCCTATTAACACCGTAATCTTATTTCCTCGAGCATCTCCTTTAATTGGTCCTCAAAACAACACTTAAAGATTGTTTCATACTTCTTTATGGGTATCGAACAAATGGAGTACCGAGCAGGTTTGTACGAAACTTTGTTAATAACATCGCGGGACCGCCTTTGCTTCGAGTAATGATCACATTAACGAAAATGACAGGCCAAATTAGGAATTTTCTCAAAATTTGTGGCGGCGTAGCTGCCATCAAAATGAGATGGGACAGTTTTTCAAAAATTAATAAAGTCACATGGAAAATGTTTAATACTTTTTGCATCAATGAGTTTTGCACAAATTTGTATGTATAAACAAAGATAACGATATGATTAATTCATTAAAATGTACAAAATTTGGTAGGCAAGAAATCAAATCAAAAAAATATTTATTTGCATAGGCTTGTACACAGCACTTAAAAATCGTCATTTAATTAAATAATTAAAAACTATTCATAAGTACTTATGTATAATTTACATAGTGGGTCACACTATAAAGCGACGGCTGAGCAAGAGGTCCCGCGTTCCATCCCCGGGTCGGGCCAAAAATTCGTACCTAAGTTTTCGGTAAGAAATTCTTAGTGTCATCCCGGAATCTGAAAGTGGGCGGTTTATACCCTCGTGCCTCGAAAAGCACGTTAAGCTGTTGTTCCTGGGCCCAATCCCTCTCCAGTCGTGTTACCCTGGTGTCCCATCGGAATATGAGGGTAAGGGAATATAGAGTGTATTTGTGTTTGCGCACACACTTAGCGCTATAATATATTCTACGTATGTGGCTGATGGTTGAGATTGACCGCCGTCGCCGTAATTGGTTGGAGGATATTATTTATTTATTATTATTATAATTTAAATGTTAATACATATATGTCGATACATAAAATATACAAAAAAATAAATAAACAATTACATTCGGAAAGTTTTCTCTCGTCGAGAAGATCCGGTAAGAATAATAATAAGTTAACTAAACGGACTAACAATAGTCATCATGTTTCACCATTTATAAGTTGTTGCACCTGTTACTCGGATTTGATGACTATAATCGGCGTGCCCTCTGTCTTGCGGACATAAACTCTGCCATTCAATGTTGCATCATCCTCATAACAGTTTAATTGTAACATAAAATAATATTACAAAAAAGTAAGTGAGGATTATGAGGTAAACCAAAGAAAACCAGTCCCCAAAGGTGGCACCTGTTCGCAAGTATGACGTTTGTGTCAGGTCATAGTTCACTACTGGATTTTTCAATATATGTGCATATTTTTACCATTAGCTCAACGGTGAAGGAAAACATCGTGAGGAATCTGCCCGTCTAAAATATTTCCTAAAAATTGTGGGTACCTACACTCTCCGAAGCTGGCCTGCAGAGCCTGGACCACCGTCGACGAGTGGCATGCCTCTCGGTCTTCTACCGGATTCATTTCGGGGAGTGTGCGAAGGTTCTACATAATTTGTTCCCCCCCAGCCCATTTCATCATCGGACGACAAGGCGCGGCGAGTGCTTTCATCCTTATGTGGTAGAAATACCCCTTATCCGCACGAAACGATTTGCTTCCACATTTATAATGCGGACGGCTAAGGAATGGAACTCTCTGCCGAGATCTGTTTTTCCTGACCACTATAATCTGGGCATCTTTAAGGCAAGAGTGAACAGGCATCTTTTAGGCAAACGCGTATCATCCTAGACCTCATCGTCGCTTTCCATCAGGTGCGATTGTGGTCAAGCGTTGGCTTATAGACCAAAAAAAAAAAAAATTTGAGATAATGATTCTGTATGTATAACCGTGATCCGGTTAGTTTGGTTCCCCTGTCTAAGGGATAGACACAGTCCCTCCACCAGCCCATGGTCCTTCCTACCGTCTCGGCATACGGACCGAATCTTGGGAGACGCTCACCAGGTACTTGCTAAGGGCTCTTTCCCCGGTGCGATTCTTCACTCCCTACAAAATCTGTGTCTGTGTCCCATCTCAATGTCACTTCTCCCCAAATGGGGCGTGAAACACCACAACACAAGCGACTCGCGCTCGGGCAGTTCCACATCAATCAATCTCCTTCCTAATATTAAGCCTTTTGTGTGCAAACGCACGCAACCGTCGAAAACCTTCTGCAGAGTTGACCATCTCTTGATGGTATACTGGTCCTATCTCGTTTCTGTTCCAGTCATTCAGCATCTGTTGCCGCTCTTCTTCATACAGCTGACATTCCCACAGCACATGGTCCCGAGTTTCATCAGCTTCTCCACAGGGACATACAGGTGACTCACAGAGAGTCATCGCGTGCAGTCTGCTGTTAAAACTCCCATGTCCTGTAAATATTTGTGACACAGCGTAGTCTGGTTCCACCCAACCGGCCGATAATCTCATTTCTACGTCTGGGAAAAACTGCGACAACTCTCTTCCTTTGTCGCTGGTCGACCAGCGCTCCTGCCATTGGGCAACAACATCTCCGAATATTTTACGTTTAAGTGCCGTCTGCTCCTTGTCTGTGGCTTCCTTTGGGCACTCCTGGGCGAATCGTCCCACACGAACGACTTCTAAGTCGGCCGGCAACACCGCAGCTAGCACGGGCAGCGCTGATGTGCTAACAGACCTATAAGCCTTCGTGAGCAGAATCATTGCAGGCCGCTGGGTGCGCAGCAAAGCTCGCTTCACCACGAAGATGCTTGCCCGGTGCCACCAAACTGCCGCAGCGTAAGTAAGACTTGCAACATAGGTCCCTGAATACAGGACCTTAAGTGCTTTGTACCGCACGCCCCAGGTCGATGAAGATATTCTCGACATCTTCCCGAAGCAGTTACTAGCCCGCTGGCCGATAAAGTTCGCATGCTGCAAGAAGGAGCACCCTTGGTCAATCACCACCCCAAGTAACTTTGCCATGCTCACGTGCGCGATCGATTTATTGTCCATACGTATCGTTGGGGGGCGCTTGAATTTGCCTTTCAAGGTAAGCGTCTGCGACTTAGCGGCTGAGAAAGTCAGACGGTTCCGATGCCCCCATTCGGACACCGCCTGGAGCATATATTGTGCATCTCGCTCTATTTTAGCTCTGGTTGGTGCTTCGATCGCGATCGTGATATCATCCGCATAGGCTGTCATGCTGACGCCCTCGGGCATCGGTAACCTAAGGATGTCATCGAGCAGAAGATTCCATAAAGTAGGCCCTAACACCGAACCTTGGGGGCAGCCCATTGTAGACCTCTTCCACACCACCTGTCGACCCATGAATAAACCCACTCGCCGGTCTGTGAAGTAACTCACTAAGATTTTGTAAATATTTGGTGGACATCCACCTTGTTTCACTTTGAGCAGGACCATGGGCCACCAGGCGTTATCGAAGGCCCCTGAAATATCCAAGAATATAAGCTGGCAATAGTTTTTGGAGGTATTCGTAACTCGGTCCATAATTGCGTTAATCGCCGTAACCGTCGACTTTCCACACCTAAAACCATGCTGACTTGGTGAGATATTCCGGTGCAGACAAGGAGCGCAGGTGATAATGAGACGTTCCAGTATCTTTCCCAAAATGGGCAGCAACGTTACCGGTCTATACGCTTTTGGGTCTGTCAGGGGTTTGTCGTTGCCTTTTGGCAAAACCACTAGTCTTCCGGTCTTCCATATGGCTGGGAACACACCTTCTCTTATGCACGCGGAAAACATATACAGCATCTCCTCTACACTCACTCTCCATGCTCGCTTTATGATCCGTGGCGTCATTCCATCCATTCCCGGTGCCGTGTTTGGTAGATCTTTGACTATTCGCGCCAGTGCCTCCCGGTTGGGTGGATCTGAGTCTCGTCCAGTCGGGGCACACGCAGCAGCTATTCGGACCTGCCGGTGGTACGCATCATCCTTCTCCAGGTCGTCATCAGGACACAGCGCGCGCAGGAGCCCAGACATGGTCTCCTCTCCAGTTTCTGCATGTCCTTCCATGAGCTTCATTCCGTGCATCACGTTGGGTGGGGGGCGAACTCTGACACAGTGATTCCTCTTGTAGTGAGTGTCAGGTCCACATTTGAGTATCCGTTGGGGCCGTGAAATGTTGGGGGTTGACCTTCCTTGTTATGGAGTAAAAGAGCTCGTCCCAGGATAAATCCTTCCATCTGATTTCTCCTGTACTCGGTGTCAGGTCCTCTCCCAACGTATTGTCGTTCCTCACAGTGCCAGAGTGGCGAGTGTGCATTGCTGTCCATGCCTATCAATATGTGCTTCCCTGCCAGCTGATCCATCACGTGGGACAGGTGTTCCAAGTGTCGGGAGATGTCGTGGCTGTACTGGCAATATACCGATACCACGTAGAAGCTCCGACCCTTATCTCCGGTATCAACGTGTGCGACCGCGCAGTGTTCGTTGCTAAGATGTTCCAAGAACGTGAACGAAAACGCCTGATTCATCACCAACACTCCGGCCTTGGGTTTGGATCCGCATTGGATGGTCTGCGGATGCTTGTACTGTTCCTGTACTAGTACCAAGTCCAAACCCAGCTCCTTGGCGACTATGGTTATCTCCTTGGTTGCAGCGGCTGAGCTATGGAGGTTCAGCTGCCCTACGTTAATTGCAGGGCAGCCGAACCTCCAAGGCCCAGCCGCCTGGCCTTCATTATTCATTGATGCTCTTACTGCCATTGCGTCATATTACCCGCCTGCTGCTCTGCGTATAAGCGCGCTGGACAATCTAGCGCCGCTGTGTTGTGGTTGGCTGCCTCTGGTCGTTTAAAGCGCTTGCAAGTCGCGCAGCAGCTCTTTTCTGACTTGCACTCCTGAGCCCTGTGTCCGACCTCCCCGCATTTCCCGCAGACTGTGTCCGAGGACCTGCAAAACTTCTCCGGGTGTCCGTACTGCTGGCATTTGTTGCAGCAGGTCACGCGAATATAATCACAGACCTCTGCTTCATCCCAGGCGATGTAGACCTTCCCCAAGTGTATGAGGGTGTCACGCAGCTGCGGAGTGCACTCTAGCACTACCGTTGTCCGCCCTCCACGACGGCCTTTCTTAAAAGCCACCTTACAGCTCTCGCGCAGCTTTTTCATGTTCCACTCGGGGAACTCCGCCAGATTGATCGCGTGCAGGTCCTGTATCACCTTTTCTCCATCATGGTCCTTCCGCAGGTTTCTTATCGCCACCAACGGTCGCCGACTCTTTGGGTCCGTAACATTAAGGGTCGGCGGTGCGGCTTCCTTTAATTTCCGAGCAGCTTCGGCGGTCGCCGTTTGCACAACGACGCCTGCGTTGCCGACCCTACGGATTCCCTGGACTTGAATTCCCTGGCTCCCTGGTTGCACAGCCTTCTGCAGCTCCATCTTTGTCTCTTCCGAGGTCTTGATGGACTCAGACGCCGGGTAGAAAAGTACAGCCGGTCCCTTAGGCTTCACTTCCATCTCGGGCTTTCCCTTGGGCAGCTTCAACTTACTAGCGTAGCTTACTACGCCCTGGGTCAGTCCTGGTGGGGGAGCTGCGCAACTTACTCCTGCACCTACGCTTGCCACCTTAAGTTCCATGGAGGCCACCTGCAGCTTCATCGCCGTCACAGCGTGTTCCTGTTCCGCTAACCGAATGTTCAGTGCCGCTACCGCTGCAAGTATGTCCTGGCTGAAGCTGGAGATAACACCCTTTTCCGTGTGGTTCAGCTTGTTAGTAGCGTTGACTACCGAACTGATACCCCTCACCGCTTCGTAGGCCAAGTCCATCAACTGCTCCTTAGACCTTGAAGCCAGACTCTCCTGCTCCTGCCTGTTCCCAATTTGTGCCGCACAAGGTGGGTCGCTGCCTGTAGGGGGGTTGTCAGGATTCCTCCAATGGGGGGCACCTGCGGCCGTCTGCTGGCGACTCGCCGGCGAACCGCCTCTTGCACTTCCTGCGGGGAGGCCAGCGGTCGTTTGGCTGTTGGGGGGAGCTGCTCCGCTGGAGGAGGGGGAGGGGGGCTCGAGAAGGCGTGGGGTGGAGTCCTTTGTAAGGACGCGCGGGGCCGAAAGCCAGCTTCCTGACTCAATTCCTGGAGAACCTCCATCTCCCTCTCCTTTTCCAGCATCTGCTGCTCCAGAAGCCGTTGGTACTCCTGCTCCTCAGGAGTACTCATCTTCGTCTATTCGTCGCACCAAGTGTCCAGAATAAATGCACACACTTATTATTAAATAAAATAAAATATTACCTAATAATAAAATTAATTGGCTAAATTACCAAAGTCCGTTGCTAATACTAAATCACTCGTTATAGAATCACAGTGATTCCAAACACTATACGTTTCCGAACGCAGTCCGCAAACGTCACCTTGACGTCAGCTGTCAATGTCAAATTGACTTTGACACTGACAGCCACGTGCTGAAAAATCTTGTAAAACTACTGTAAACAAAGCATGCACGTTACAAATCGTTCCCAGACAACCCCCAACCAGATTACTGGTTTGAAATTTTAATTCCGAAAATGTCAGTGAAACAGGAATCACGTGCTACCCAACACGTGGTTCGAACAAAACCAGGAAAAACTACGTAAGATTTTCACTTTTCACTGCACCAATACCACGCACAAACACTGCACAGCTGCACGATAGCAAACATACACTACAAAGCTGGAAAATCAGCAATATTCCCACTGAAAAAAAAATATTACACGGGAGCGTACGCGTTGCACGTCCGTCCGCCAAAGCGAGCCGAACGCGAGCTTGTCTAAGGGATGCAAAAGTTACGTGGCATTACGAGTCTTCATGAATCACGCAGAGAGAATGCCGCCGGCTCAGAAGAAGCCGACGTCGGCGCTGTTGGCCGGCGACGCCTTATGCACCCGGGACGGTCCGGGATGGTCACGGAGTAACTGAACTTTGATACTGGCAGTTGATACTGGCAGACAAATCAGTCTACCCTCCTTTCCAGTCTTTTACTATGCGCACCTGTAGTACCACTGTTCACAAACTCACTATTTTCTCGCACCTGTTCTCGACACACAACACTCCATGGCGCTTGCAACAGTGCCGAAATATCGGAAACTCAAAAATAAGTTATGTACATGATAGAAATCCCGTAAATAACTATTCTAAGATTAGGGTAAGATGAAGCTGGCATGATCGAATAAAGTAAATTTCGCATCAAAAGCTTCGAAATAACAAAAAAAACTAGGAATTATACGCTAGGATGAGATATAGGTAACATCCCTATTCAGATTGATAAATAAATTAATTCATTATAAAAGTTGCTTATTCGACGTCCAATTTAAACTGAATGGATTTTGGCGTAAATAGTTATTTATTACCTCATTACCCAGTGTTAATGTTCTATTATAAATTATGGCTACTGGCGTAGTGGCCCAATAGCGTGTATCGTGACCACTCTTTGGTAATCCTAATTTCTACACTGCGTTAACAAGTAAAGGAGATTACAATAAGTATTTAGTGGGCAAAACGGAATTGTAGATGAATTACAAGCTGGTTAGGAAGCCTTTTTAGAAGTTTTTAGTAGACTTTTTAGTAGACATTAAATCCGGCAAGAAACGAACCTATACCAGAAACGCATCCCCCCTTTTTCTGGTGTAGCTGATATCCAGGGGCGGCGGTGATGACTTACAATCAGGTGGCAATCCCTTTCTCAGAAAAAATATATTTATTATATTGTCTGTCTATTTCTTGTCATTTTAACTTTTTCTTCTGTACATAACGTAATTAGCGGTCGTTTGTCGATTTACCTTATTATTTTTCTTCATACATTTCAATCTTATAGCTAATAGGAATTCTTATAGGATTACTGTACTGCTAGTTTATATGCTTATATCCGTTCGAATGGCCTTCTATCTGACCGTCTTTATATGCATCTGTCTACGTAGTATCTTCTTCTTAGTTTGTGATCTGTCTATTTGTCTGTGTCCATCCATCAATCTGTCATGTTACGCTATAGATTTTTTTCTATCAGCTAAAAATCGAATGAGTATTCGAGCATCGAGGGTATGTCTTCTAAATTCAATGTATAAGTACAAAGAAATAACCTGAAGTCACTGATATGATACATACCTTCTTTAAGCTCTTGGTATTATACTGAACTCTGTAGTTAGACATACCCTGTTTTGTAAAGTGGTTACAAAATTAGTGATTTTTTTTTATTATAACTGCATAGAAATTACACAAAAGGGTTAGGTTAGGTAAATTTAAACTAAAGTGCCCTAGCCACAGGGCACTTTAGTTAATGGTTTAGGAATACTGCCAAGGTTTTCCCGGCTTGTCGTAAGAGGACGGGATTTCAGAGTACGTAAGCGTACCCACTGCTGGGGAGTGGCTAGCTCAGCATACGACTCCGCGGGGGACGACAGAACCGGGTGTCCTAGTAGGTCGTACAGCGTTGAAGGGTACCGTGGCGCACTACAGCGCCACGGTAGGGATGAAGCGGCGAGCGCGATTAGCGGTACAGTCTATTCAAGGCTGTGGGGTTTACCTCTGAGAAAAAAAATGTATGTACTGTGGGGGGCAATTTATGTAAGTTAAAACTTAAGTTAGTAAAATAGCAAAATGACTCGAGTGTCTAATGCCTAACTTGTCGCTTCACTATGCCATTTATTATTTAACGTACTGAAAACAAGCACTCATAATCTTCTTCCAATAAACCTACCGAAGCGACGAACATTTTTATTACAAGTAAATTTTTATGGACCCAACAACAAGCCCGAACGGTTAACGTTTTCTGTCATAATTTATACTTGTTGCTTAATTTCTGCCCTAAGCGAGTAAATTTACAGTCGCGATGAGAACAACGCCGAATTGGTAATTTCCTTTGATCTAAACAAGTGCGTTATTTTTTTCCATTAAAATTCCGGACACGTTATGTGAATTGTTTGCGTAAAATGTTGGTAACAACTGGATATTTTGTTAACAGAAGGTTTGGAGGAAAACATTTTGTTTGTGGTCATATTTTGATTTGTTCCGCGATAACACCTACGTGGTTTCAAACAATGTTTTAAAATATTTGATGGTCGAACGAAATAGATCGTATCGTCGAAATGGAATTTGCAATAGTAATAAAACTAATTACAAAATCAAACAATGGTACATGGTACCAAGCTACGGACTGTAGATTTTAGGAATATTGTATTTTTTGGTTTTTACTAGAGTGCCAATTTTATGATTGGTTTTAAATTAATTGGATATGACTTTTGTATTACATACATTCCTTAATCAACATAACGACCACGCTTTTGACGGAGTTTTTCAGCAGTTTTTATTTCACCTTTTTATATTATCTATTTTATATTTATATTATAGTAACTTACAACGCACATTAAAGAAAATAACGAACAAATGGGTCGCCTGATTTATTGTGAACAATGATATCCAAACTTGACTTCTAAAATTATTCACAATCTGTAAATATGTCACATATTTACTAGAGATACATATTTACTATAGATTGTGCACTCAAAAAAGGTGACCGCCTTTGAACAAACCACGGACCTCAGCGCAATTTGGGGCTAATCTCAATAATAATAAAAGCCAATTTAGGTAACGAATAAAAGCGTTTATTTACTAAGTTCTAGAGCCTATTAGTAGTAACAAATAAAAATCTTGTCATCGTGATTTTCAATGTTTAGCCGACGTCGTATTAACTAGCGCCATCTGTTGGCGGCCGCATGGAACTACCGTGTCGTTTACATTTTAGTTAGGCGCCATTTTACTCACATAATATTTACAATGGCTTATACAGCCTTTATTGACGGCCCGATATCCCCCAGGATTTTTTTCAATGCTGTCTTTAAATAGACCAGCATACTTAATAAATCTTTTACCTACAAATTATTTCGTCTAAATTGTCAAATTTTATCACAGGTCACTCAAATAGTTAATTTACAATAATTATCACCTCTTACTCTCACAGAGCGATGGTAGCCCAATGGATACGAACACGCCTGAGTGGAGGCTGCGGCAGGAGGTCAAAGCCGAGGCAGGCAACAAGGTGGCCACAAGGTGGACCAACGGTCGGGTGAAGCTGCGGGAATCCCCTGGATGCGGGCGGCACAGGACCGATCTGTGTAGAGATCATGCCTATGTCCTGCTTTGGACGTTTATTGACTGAAATGATGATATAATTATGACAGAATGGTCAGTTGGTTTAAAAATGTGCGTCATTCTGACGCCACGGCTGGTCGTCTGTGGCGTTGGTCTATACTCGAGCTAAAGACTGGTGGCAGTTGGTGTCATTATATTCAATATTTATGAATGAATTATCACACTGACTGTTACGAGTCTTTACGTTTAGTATAGTTCATAAATCTGCAAAATGGTTCCACCAACAGCACCAATAAAGATTATAGCCGCGAGCGTTTTCCAGAACAAGAAAACGTAACAAATTGCTTAGGTGAAAGCCCCGAGGTGTCGTAAAGATTCCGGCTAGTTTCCTAGCTCCCTGTAAATGTGTTAGCTCCATAGGGGACCTTCAACTATCTTGTACACCGTTCATATCTTGCTTCAAATTTTAAAAGCAGTTTGCTTTGTTTAATCTTTTTTGCCTTGGATAATTGCTGTGGAAGTCTCCTAGCTACGCGAATATATTCTAAAGTTCTATTTTAAGTCTAAGAATAAAAAAAAATTACTGTCCACACATTATACCTACTACAGCATATACTGGAAGTAGTTGCATCGCTGGTTTTCAGGCTGGCTCGGCTGACGTATTAACGTTAAAAAAAGTATGTCTCGAGAATCAAGAGACTTGGATAGTAGATCTATCACTCATAGGCCCACTCTAGGAGTCGGATTGCCTAGAGGCAAATCGACTCCTATTTTTTTTATGATATAGGTGGCAGACGTGCTAACGGATCACCTGATGGTAAGCGATTACTGCCGCCCATGGACACCTGCAACACCAGGTGGTGTCACACGTGCGCTGCTTACCTTTTAACCCTCCTTCCCCTGGATTGGTCCTCCAGTACCCTCACTCACGCAGCAAAACACAGCGCATGCATTGCTTCACGCCGGTTTACTGTGAGGACGTGGTATTACTCCGGTCGAACCGTACAATTCATGCCGAAGCGTGGCTCTCCCACTGTTAAACCTACCTACCAGACACCCGGTTTTATTTGAGTAAGCAACTCCCCAGCTGGGTACGATTACGTGAGCTGTTGATTAAATAACAATACGATTTTAACTCTTAAGCCTTTCGGTGAAGAAAGAAAAAGTCTAAAAGGGTGCGACGAGTTTCAACTTGAATAGGTTTTGCGTGGTTGGATGCTCATTTTAAGTAGTATTATAACATGCCCGTGAATCTATGACCTCCGCCGGCCTTTAGAAAAATCACTCTTAACCATTATGCTACGAAGTCAGTTGATATTATTTTTACATTTCTACGAGAATAAGACTGTAAATAAATTGATAATGGATGAATGAATGAATGGGAAGCCGTGTGGTCCCCGGCAGAGTAGAATAGGCCACCCTCACTCTTACCGAGGTGTCGTAAAAGTCGACTAAGGTAAAGCTGCTGGCATAATCATCAGCACACAGAGAAGGAAAACTCTGCATTTATATCAAAACCCTCGCAAACCCGTCTGCCAAGCGTGGTGAGTATGGCAATTACTCCTCATGTGATTGAGGGAGGCCCGTGCCCCAGCAGTGGGGACTTAATTGAGCTGATGAAGATGAAATTGATAAACGGCATTGACAGTTTTAATCTTTTTGCTAACCTTAAAAGGTATCCTTGTAATGTTATCTTATAAGATAAGGTTCAGGATTAGACTCCTTCATCAATCATATCTTCATAGCTTTAAAGTTATACGGGTTTAGGTCTTGGTAGCCAATAGTCTAGTTAAATCAAACTTATGAAGTAGAATTTTTGATATAGCAATGTTGAAGCCAGATTTTTCGACGACCCGTTTGGAACAGAGATAGTGAACGCTGCCTTTGGTCCAAGGATTGCGGGTTCGATCGCCGTACAGTACAAACATTTGTGTGCATGAACACGTTTGTTTGTATTGGTCTGGGTGTTTTCTTTGTATTATAAGTATGTATTTGCAAAAGAATAGTATTATATGTATTTTTTTGTAATCCCACTGTTGATTCTGATATCCGTAACACAGGTGCTTGAGCTACCTATCTCGGAGTCAGATCAATGAATGTGATGTTGTGAAATATTTATTTATTTATTATTTTCGAAATGATCAGTGCATGACAGTTATAAAATATAACATTCTTCTCTATTCGAATCTTCATAGTTGTGAACATTTAATAGTTTATTTAACCGAGTGCAACCTCAAAATGGCGATCCGCCGGGGCGATGACGCGGTTAGGGACAAGCTTGCAAATAAAAGATAGATTACTAACATACCCCTGAACCCCCCTCTGAGGTCCTTAACTACATAAAATCACCAAACCCCCTACCTTGACCATGGGAGCCGCGCTTTGGAATGAGTGGGCCGGGGAACTAAATCATGGTTACACGTTTCAGAAACTATCCGATACGTGCAAGATTCCTCACGATGTTTTCCCTCACCGCCGAGCTAATGGTAGAAATACGCACACATATCTGAAAAATCCAGAGGATTCGAAACCCAGTCCCTCCGTATGGAAGGCGCGTACTGAACAATTGAGCTTCTATCGCTCGCCTCCTCCTCGCAAATTTGAAGTTCACGATCTCTCTTCATCATCACTTTCTCACTTACTAGGTTCCCCAGCAATTCTTATACCTGGTAGTGGGGAGGGCGTTTCAAGTTGCGGGTGTGATATGTTTCCCAAAAGTAACACACTTTCACATACACATCTGTTACAGGTCTTATTCCCCGCATAAACCCCAATGGATTTTATCCATCGCTTAAAATCTCATACCTTCGCACACTATAGATGTAGTTCAAGCTTGTGGAACACCTAGTTTCTGACTTTTGCTTGCTCAAGACTGGAGCATAACATATTTTCTTATTCTGTGCCCCACAACTTACGGTATTGCTTTAAAAAGTATCTGTCTGATATTTTCTGCGGGATGGATTTCAGATTTAAAAATACGCTGGTACGCAAAATAAGACCGTGGGGCAGCCACGCTTCGGCATGAATGGACCGGCTCGACCGTAGTGATACCACGGCCTCTCGGAAAACCGGCGTGAAGCAGCACTTCGTTGTGTTTTGCTGCGTGAGTGAGGATACCGCAGGCCCAATCCGGAGAAATAGGCGGTTTAAAGTTGACAGCGCAATTGTGACTCCACTGGTGTCGCGGGTGTCTATGGTCGGCGGCAATCTCTTACCATCAGCCGTCTGCTCGTCTGCCACCTATCACATAAAAAAAGATTTAAAAAAATCTTCGCTATCTTCAATACAACTATATTTACAATAATATCTATTACATTACATCGCATAATGCCTTAAGCACTTGTATTTTTTTTTATATGAGAGGTGGCAGACGAGCAGACGGATCACCTGATGGTAAGCAATTCCGCCGCCCATGGACACCCGCAACGCCAGTGGGGTCACAAGTGCGCTGCAAACCTTTTCCCCTTCCTCCCAAATATTATATTTATTGTAAATCAATGAAGATAACTCAAACACAACTTCTCACAAGAAGTACTTAACAATGTAAGACAGAATAATCTTAAATATAGAATAAAATAATAGAAATAAATCGAAGCTTCAGCATAATCCAGGACGACAATCAAGTCCGGATAGGGTCTTGGAGAGAGGCTTCACGCTAAACTACCTTACCTTCCCACTATACAGTGTATAAAAAATAAAATCAATTTCATCGACAAAATCCACTATCTTTTATTTTCCTTTAATAAAAATTGACAGCCCATTAATATTTGTTGCTACTGAGTCCGGATGAGTTAATTTTTTTTCCAATATCTTCTGATTTAGAGGATTTACAAACATAAAAGTTGGTGTGTTTAATAGGTAAAAGCAGGCCATAAGTTAACATTAACAAATTTATCAAAAACTACCTTCGCCTTAAAAATTACTTAATTTTTTTAATTGTTAAAACAAAAAATAGAGCATTAAGACATTTTTTCAATGTTTTAGACTATTTGACTTGAAGCTTTTAGGTTATATCTTGGTTCATCTAAAACATTTAAAAGAAGTTATATCAAAGGTCTAGTTTTTGTTATCAAATTATAAAAAACTTGTTAATAATCACTTATTTTACTCGATTTTTTACATTTCAATCGATTTTTAAGGGTTATAGTAGGAGTATTTGATATATTTTTTAAATCTTAACTTATTATCTGCTTTTTAAACTATCAAACACATCTATTTTTATGCTTGTAAGTCTTCAAAATCATAAGATATTGTAAAATAAATTGACCCGTCCGGACACAGTAGCAACAAAAATTAAAATGACTGCTATTTTTTTTTAAATAAGATAAAAAAATTGACAGTGAATTTGTCGATAAAATGTTTACCTTTAGATACAGAGTGTCTCTTCGAACATTTACATCCCTTTAACCACGTATTCTACTAACCATTCTGAACAACATTTGTTCACCGACTTTTCGAATTAAATTTTTTCGACTCCCCATACAAAATGACTAAGTCACGTGACCAACTTTGTATGAAAGTTGAAATTTTTTCATGCGAATTTCCAAAAGTGATAGAACAAATTTTGTTCATAATGATTAGTAGAACACGTGGTTAGAGGGATGTAAATGTTCACAGATACACCCTGTATTTACTCGGCTTCCCGGGTCGGACACCGATCCCAAAAAAAATGTACCTATAGTAGGCGATGAGACCGTATCGCAGTTCTCACTTCGTGTCGGGATTTTAGAACTGATAAGTTGCAAACGGTACCAATAGATGGCGCTAAGTGTTTATTATTACAACGCGCAAGTGTTTCGCTTAATTAATCAATAAGATTTGTCGATCTCTATTAAAGTTAACCTCATTATGTTTTGTATGTATTACAACTTAGACAATTTATTACAAGTATGTATATACAAAAGAAAAGTAATATGTATATATATAGATACTACGTATATCAGAATCAACAGTAGGGTTAGGTACCACACAGGTGCTTGAGCTACCTATCTCGGAGTCGGATCAATGTATGTGATGTTGTGATATATTTATTTATTTTATTTATTTATTATACCTAAATACAATGAGTACATGGGCAAAATATTTTTATCACCTTATAAAATTGTATTTATCATTGTTTATAAAATAATGGATATTCTACTTATTAACTCATCTTAAATCTGCCATCGATATAATACTGATTACAATAATTATGTACTGTTTACGATAGACATTTGGCTCGGTTCAGTGTTGTTTTAGTGGAAAACGCTGCGTTTGGCAAATAGACTAATGAGGACCATACAAATTAGTGTGGGGTTACGGAAATCAGTTGCGAAATCATTAACCAAATTCTGGCTGCTGCTCCTGGTGTATCTGATATGTTAATTACTTTATAAAATTATCTATGCGTTGCTTTGCCAGTTCGTGTAGATATTAATTAAATTAGACTTTAACTGGAACAATGGAGTTTGCAGTAAATGTGTTTATATCTTATTTTAGTTATAGATTCATTTTGTAATTTGGTTTTTAGTTAAATAATGCACTTGCAACGAACTGTTGGTCTAGTGATTTAAGTACCGGGCCGTGATCTCGGGGTTCTGGATTCGATTCCCGGGTCGAGCAAAAAGTATGTTTCGAATTTTTCGAATATTGCTCGGGTTTGTGATCACCAATCCGCATTAATACAATAGTAGAATAGGCCAAGCGTGGTGAGTATGGCAATTACCCCTTATGTGATTGAGGGAGGCCCGTGCCCCAGCAGTGGGGACTTAAATGGGCTGATGATGATGATGATGATGAATCCGCATTAGGCAAGCGATTAAGCATAATCCCATCATAGTAGCGATAACTTGATTTCTATGATGGAGGCCTTTGCCCTGCAGTGGCATATACATATTAATAAATGTTTCTGCATTGGATGCAATTTCGAACGTTTTTTTTAATGGTATTTGAATTAAGAAAAAATTTTTAATTTAAAATAATGTGAAAAGCTGTTTTTTTCCAAAATGTATTCCTATGACCCGTTTGGAACAGTGATAGTGAACACTGCCTTTGGTGCAAGGGTTGCGGGTTCGATCCCCGCACAGTACAAACATTTGTGTGCATGAACATGTCTGTTTGTATTGGTTTGGGTGTTTGTATGCATAATAAGTATGTATTTACAAATGAAAAGTATAATATGTATATATTTGTAATCCCGCTGTTGATTCTGATATCCGTAACACAGGTGCTTGAGCTACCTATCTCGGAGTCAGATCAATGTAAGTGATGTTTTTAAATATTATTATTATTTACCCATGAGTGAAGGAAAGAGTTTTTATTTAAAAAAAAGATTCCTGTAAAATATTTGGTATCAATTTATACTTATATAATATTTTTGAAGGTTAAATTGATTTTTTATTGATGAGGACATCAACATACACAGGAATGGGTAATTACCAGAGGTTATGAGGTTATATTAACTTTAATATTACTATAAAACTTTCATTATTTTCATAAACCTTGTAACATAACTCTAATAATTAATAATAATTTGTTTTGGGGGGCATTTTCATTGGTCGACAAGTCGGTCGCTAACCCGCTACTCTTTCCACCAATATGGGCCTATAGCGTTCAGTGAGGCCCATACCGGTATTTTGTATAGAATAAAATACACAGATAAAGTTTTTTTTTTTTACTTTGATCATGTTTCTTCAAGAACATAGATAATAAAGAGGTGAACTTGATAGAGAACGAACTACAGGGCTTAAAGGTAATTCACTTACGCGATGTAATCGATAGGAAGCGTCATATATTGTTAAAGCTAGTACAAATAGAAAAATTAAGTCCCGGAACGAAGTGAAGGTGGGCCAATAGTTGATCAATAAACACATTTAATAAGGCCCACTACAACAAAAAGGTTTTTTATTCTTACCAAAATAGAACCGCTAAGTTTTTATCCTAAAATTCTTTAGCAACACTACCTTTTTTGTACATCTGCAACATATTTTGGCGACAGGATCATACGAGTGAAGCACACTTGATACTATATGCTTCAACGATTAGATATTAGTCGCTTTCCCGGGGCAATTAAGTATTAGGTACTAGTGGCTAGACCTAATTTCATTTAGAGACTAACATTTTATTATTAGTTCCAAACTTTGCTAATAGATGGCGCTGGGTGTTGATTACATCGCGCAAGTGTTTGTTTTCTCAGGACTATATTTAAGCCTTGGGGTTGTCTATAAAAGCAATGTCTTTATAATTAGGAATAAATTGGGTCTGTATTGTTAGATGTATGGTAGTTTACCTGCGGAAGAGCCACACTTCGGCATGGATGAGCCGGCTCGACCGGAGTGGTAACACGGCCTCACAGCCATCACCATCAGCAGCGTCTCTGATGTGTTTTGCTGTGTGAGTGAGGGTTCCGGAGGCCCAATCCGGGGAAAGGGAAGTTAAAATGTTGGCAGCACACTTGTGAATCCACTGTTGTTGCAGGTTTCTATGTCCTGATGATTTACAGTGGCTCTCGATCGTGAAACCGTCAGGTCATCCGTAATACTCGTTCACTCGTCCTTCCACCTATCACATAAAATAAGCGGCCAAGTGCAATGTCGGACTCGCCCATGAAGGGTTCCGTAGCAGCAAGTACGATATATGAAAGGTAAATTGCGGTTTACGGTTTATAATGTATTAAAAAAAACTACTCGCTATATCTAGTTCAAACCAATTTCTGTTGTTAGTTTTCATGATTATGTACAACATATATTTTTTTGATTTATTATAGAAGTTAGAGGAGGGGGGGGGGGGGGGGGGACACAATTTACCACTTTGGGAGCGTCTCTTGCGCAAAGTATTGTGTTTAGAAAAAAATGATGCCAATAACCTCTACATCATTTTTAAAGACCTATCCATAGATACCCCACATGTATGGGTTTGATAAAAAAAATGTTTGAGTTTCAGTTTCAAGTATAGAGACCCCCCATTTTTTTTTATTTTTTTCAATTTTTGTGTAAAAATAGAAATGCAGTTAACAAAATACATCTATTTACTAAGTTTCAATAGTATAGTTCTTATAGTTTCGGAGAAAAGTGGCTGTGACATACGGACGGACGGACAGATATGACGAATCTATAAGGGTTCCGTTTTTTCCTATTTGGCTACGGAACCCTAAAAATGCTACATTCTATTTTATAGTACAGATAGAGTAAAGACCCAATCAACAAATTCCATCGATCGACGTCCATCGAGATATCTGGTAATACCGACTGCATCGATCACTGGACCACATAGGTATATGGACCCCTAGAGTACAATGTTAAGCTTCTAAAGAAGTTTGTGCTAAAAGTAGGTGTCAAGTGTGCGCAGAGTCTTAGGAAATTCGCGTAAAGGACGACGTCCGGACTCGGGCGAACTAACGAGAAAACTTTTCTTATAAAATCTTCGTATTGAATATTAACATGTTCTTTATTGGCCATAAAAAGACGTTGAGGCGTTATGGGCATAATAATCGACTTGGGAACCTGTTTCGCCCCCTTTAAATGAAGTTAGTGAAAGCTTTTGTGGTAAAGTTGGTCTTGATTAGTTTCAGAACTAACGCGTGGTAGAACGTTTTTCTACCTTGTAAGATAGGTTTTAGTTCCTAAATACAAGAATATAGACACTATGGCTGTTAAAGAGAATAGCAATAACTTCTAACAGCACATTGATTTCAAGATACTTCAGACCAGTTTTAATGTATGTGGTAGGATAATCATGCAAAAAGCGGGATTATAGAATGAGTAAATATAAATATATATGTATAAATAATATAAAAATAAACCATACGGCAGCTTTACCTTAGTCGCCTTTTACGACACCTCGGTAAGAGTGAGGGTGGCCTATTCTACTCTGCCGGGAACCACACGGCTTATTCAGCGTTAATAAACTAACTAACTAGGCGACTAAGGTAAAGCTGCTGGCATAATCATCAGCACCCAGAGAAGGAAAACTCTGCATTTATATCAAAACCCTCGCCAACCCGTCTGCCAAGCGTGGTGAGTATGGCAATTACCCCTCATGTGATTAAGAGAGGCCCGTGCCCCAGCAGTGGGGATTTAAATGGGCTGACGATTATGAAACCATACGGGGCGCTATAGGCGTTTAATTACTTCAAATTCTGTCAGCATTTTAGAGATATTTACCGTACTCGTTACAAATAAATAACTATTTACAAAAATGTACCTATTGCGCAGTTTTTTTTGTGATAGGTGGCAGACGGATCACCTGATGGTAAGCAATTGCCGCCTTCCATGAACACTCGCGACACTAGTATAGTCACAAGGGCGCTGCCAACCTTTCCACCCCCCTTTTCCCCCGGATGGGGCCACTGGTACCCTCACTTACGCAGCAAAACAGAGCACAGTGCTGCTTCACGCCGGTTTTCTGTGAGGTCGTGGTATCATTCCGGTCGAGCCGGCCCATTCATGCCAAAACGTGGCTCTGCCACGGTTGAATAAACTAAAATAACACGAAATATTATTTAGCAAACAATCACTCCAAAGTAATAATATCGTTGGAACTCAGATCTTTTCTGCAGATTTCAAATAAACGGTTTCCCTTTTGACAGTCCCCTAAACGTGAAAGATGTAAGGATGTACCTTAGGGCTGTACAGTACATCGCTGTCTTGTCGTACGTGACAATAAAGACATTTTTCTGAGGAAAAATACGAGGAAAATTGAGAAAACATATCGTAAGACGATCAAAGATCACTTTGTTGCTTTCGAAGAAATAGAAACAGATAAATGCTTTACTCAATTTACAAGTATCACTTAGGCTGGATTCGACCAATCTTTATCCGTGGTTAAATATATGATAAAATGTCAGATTAGTATAGAATGATAGCGCTATACCAGATATTTAGTATCGGAATAACGCATAGACATTCATCCTAAACAGACTGTGCCTTTTCATAGAAAGCCATACTTGAAACCGCGCAAAGCAGTAAGTACTGTGGTGACGTGCTGGACGACGGTCTTTCTCTAACGCACCCGTATGGAATCTGCGTTAGGGCAGGGATCGCTTTCATACTCTGTGACGTTTTTTTCCGAAAATGGCACATTCCGCTGACTTCATAGTTCCATGGAATAACACCAATGTTATTCGACCAATTTAATCGACCCTTAGAATGTCAAGTGTGATCCACCGCTGAAATAAAATGTCAATTTCTTTTGAGGAAAGATCAAGGAGGTTATTATAACTTCGTGGGAAAGATTATGGTAGGCAAAACAAGGAAATGAAATTATAGATTTCTTGTGTCTATGGATGTGTTTGGCTGCGTGAGTGAGAGTACCAGAGGCCCATAAGGGGGTTTAAAGGTTGGCACCACACTTGTGACACCACTAGTGTCGCGGGTGTCCATGGGCGGTGGCAATCGCTTACCATCAGATGATCCGTCTGCTCGTCTGCCATCTATCAAATTTTAATGTTGATGGTAACTGAAGCGTGCTTTTCATGGGACATCTTTGGTGTCGCGAACTCTAGTCTAGTGTGGATGAAAACGTTCACAGGACCGTATCCAGGCCGTAGACATGAGCCCTGAGTAGATTGTGCCTTATAATAGAAAGCCATACTTGAAAAACCGCGCGAAGTCGTTAGTATTGGGGTGACGTGCTGGGCGACGTCCTTTCTCTACCGCACCCGTATAGAATCTGCGTCAGGGCCGGTTGGATCTCTTTCACACTCTGTAACATTTTTTCCGAAAATGACACATTCCGCTGACTTTATAGTTCCATGAAATAACGTTGGTTGAATTGGCCCTTAGAATGTCAAGTGTGATCCACCGCTGAATTAAAATGTCAATTTCTTTTGAGGAAAGATCATGATAGGGTCCGCGCCACGAAATATGTCCCGCGGCAAAACACGGAACTGAAATTTTATATTTCTTTTGTCTGTGGACATAAAGCTCAAATGTTAATGTTGATAGTGCGCTTTTCACGCGACTTCTTTGGTGTCGCGGACTCTAGTTTTCTAGTCTGTGGACCTCTGGATTTTTCAAATCTATGTAGAATGTGCATAATATTTCTACCTTCCTGTAGCTTAGCGCTGAGGGAAATATAATTGTTTTTCTTTTGTTTAACCATGATTCTTTTTTTTATAATAAAAAAAAAATAATAAAATAAATAATAAAATATTTATTGCAAATAACTTAAATCTATTACAAACTTATGGGCATAATCTTACATATTATATCTTACATATAATCTTACATATAATATGCTCTACCCGAAGATATCTTGCCAATGTCAAGTAACGGTAAAAGGTTTTGATATAATGTCCTTCAAACCGATATTTTGGTCATGGCGGCCAATCTCAGCGATCAGCCATCCACGCAGGACATATTATAGCGCACAAGTATTTGCGCATACACAAGTGCACTCTCTATTCCCGTAACCGCTTATTTCGATGGAACACTAGTGTGACACGACCGAAGGGGGATTAGGCGCAGGGCCGACGTCTTAACGTGCTTTCCGAGGCACGGGGGTACAAGACCGCCAACTTCCAGAGTCCGGGGTGACACTGAGAATTTCCTTAACCTCTCGTACGTGGAATACTGCCAACTGTCAAATTTCATTTTTTGACGTGTCGTGGGTCCCGCTCAGGGACGCTCCACGGACAGGGGTAATTTTGTGGCAGAGGTTTAGAAAAACCCAATTTTCGCTGAATTTGCTTGATTATATGTATTAATAACATTATTTTTGTTGATAAAACATATTTCTTCAAGTAATTACTCACACTTCATCTGATTTTGAATTGATTTGGAACTGTACTCTGAGAAAAGATATGGGTTACTTACAAGTTCGACTTATATTTGCTGATTAATAAAAAAATAAAAGACTGATGTTTCATATATTGATTTATTTTCATAATTTATTACAAATATTTTAAAATAAATACGACAAAGAAGATGTTTCAATACATTTTTTTATACTACTAGTGTTTTTAAACTTTGGTTTCAAAAAAGACCTACTTCAAAAGTCTCTTAAGTGGGTCTCATATTACACTAGATATTATTACATTAGTTACATCAGAGACAAAGTGTTTTTTGTTTCCAATAATTTCATTATGTTTCCAAACTAGTGTAAATAATAACACATAGTTACAAACAACATATTTTAAGTATGAAGGGATCAAAAATGAGACTCAAAATTGGTCCATAGAACACTGTGTCAATAAAACTAATATTTTGCAGAACATTTAGATACAACCACGATAATAATATTATTTTTAGGATTTTCATTTAACTAAAGATTGATTACATTAAAAAAAAACGACTTGTTTCATAGAGAAATATCAAAAGGTAAGGTCATAAACATAGTGACCAATTCACATTTCTGATCCATGATGGCTACATAGTATGGATAAGACTTATTGAAATAAAATAAAATTATGTCATTACTAACTATAATTCGTGGTTTTTTGTTTAACATTTTTATTAGTAAGTAAAAAAAGGTTATTTTAGGAATTTATTATTTTGTGCTTTTTTTTATTTTTCAGTAAGTAACTCTTATTAACGACTTTATTTACATCATGTATTTCGATACCGACCGGGTAAAAGGTCACTTATCGTTAGCGGTTTAGTAAAGGGTTCAGTCCCGTTGTCTACGAATTTGAAGTTGTCCACTCTGCCATGCCTCTGAAAAATGATACATAGTCAATTAATATCACATCAGCCTAATAATTTTGATTACGGCACCGAATCCTATAGCAGAACTCTTAACTAGAAACACACTCAAATAACTGAAAACTATCTAAAAAAAACAACTGTAATAAGAAAAAAAAACATTAAGTACAAAAAAAATAAATTCACTATCAAGTCATATCCATGTTAGCTTAGCCGGCAGCTATTTTGTGATGCCAAACCCCCTTCCGTGGAGAGTCCCGGAGCGGGACTTTCGAGCGCCTTCATGCATTTAAGGTAAAAGTTTCCGCATTTACTACTAAAATATATGCATTTGGTCATAATCTGATTAAATTTCACTAAATAGTGATCTATGTACAAGAATTCTTTAGGGATTTTAATAAGTTTTCAATCAAATATGACAAAATCAAATCGAAGGATAATTTTGTCGAATGGCTTGGACGTTGGATCAGAGGCGGTTTTTGACCTAAAAATGTGAAGAAAATGCACTTTTATGTAAATAAAATTAAACATTACTTACGGTTCTATGTCTTGAATGCCACAAAATCGCCAAAACACACAAATTATCTTAAAATCGGCCGCTCTCATTAGCAGATACAGGCAGAAAAAATCGTAGAATCAGTCACAGATTCTCTCACAGATTTTTCGTTTTTTTTGTACCACAGATGTCCTAAATAGCTGTCGAAAAAGCTTATTGTAAACCCCTTACTAGTTTTCAAACGTCAAAATATGAAACGTTAAAATAAAAACCGTAAAATAAGGCATATTTTAGAACCGCAATCGTCAGCATTTTTTGCGTCCCTGAGCGGGACTTCCACATAGCGATATTTTTTATTAACTGTCAACGTCCCGCTCCGGGACATCCACGGTTGAGAGGTTAACAGAAAAACTCAGGTACAAATTTTGGCCCGAATCGAACCCGGGACCCCAGGCACAACCGTCGCTTTAAAGTGCGACCCACTAACCATTGCGCCACCGAGGCAGAGGCAGAGAATTGATATAAGTGAGTATTCAACAGTAACACAATAAAATGTCGGTGTTTTACGTTTTCTCGAACCTACGGATTCTGCTGATACCACTAAACGTAATCGCGGGTTTTAAGACTCTATTAGGTCCAAGCAAGTTGTCACGTGAGAACTCACTCGACGCACAATAGCAGTTTAAAAACCGATACAATTCAACGATTTATTATACAACGAACTTCTTATTATTAGAATCACTTCGTGCCACTGCACAAATAAATACCACATTGTTTCAATAAAAACCTACTAGTAACTAATTTAATACCTCTGAATTGCATCAACCCACGCCGGAGTGTTTTAGTCCTACCGCCAGAATCTCTAACCATGATTCATTTGGTCGAGCTTTCCTGTCTAAGGGTCTCGAAGGTCAGACGATAGTCGCTTCATTGTAATCCTACATCACCGAATCCTGATATTATCCTCACATAATTATGCAAATTAAATATGACAATGATCTCTATTTTTTGCTGTCCCTGTCTATTTTTATTTGTGTCACAGAATCCTTTAATAAACGAATTTTAATTTAGATCTTTCATCTTTCTATCGTTATTTGTTCGAAAACTAGTCTAGACATTGTTAAATTTCATTCAAAGCTAATTAAAGAAAAGAGATTACAACGAAAAGGAATTTAGGTTTTAGTTTGAATACAATCATAGTACAAAGTGAGCTAGCAACATTTCTAA
Source organism: Marasmia exigua (assembly GCA_019059595.1). Taxonomy (NCBI): domain Eukaryota; kingdom Metazoa; phylum Arthropoda; class Insecta; order Lepidoptera; family Crambidae; genus Marasmia; species Marasmia exigua. The sequence goes on along the minus strand of CM032478.1, from coordinate 16,103,239 downwards.
GGGGGCTTTTGCTAGTGTCCTTCTGCCGTTTGCTATTCATCCTGGTAATCAAAGAAAAATTACGTTTTCTTACCCATCACAATGAAAACATGATTTATCGTTTAGAACTGTCATTTGATAACAAAATCTGTACAGAAAGACCATGATCAGAAGGCACTTCAGTGTCATTGGCGTGGGGGCGCTTGTACAATATTTTTTCTATGAGAAATGTCAAAAGCGCTGACACTCTTGGAAAGGAAACAGCGTTAGTTCTGACTTTTCCCACGTGTCACATAACCGTGTAATTTTGACTGAACAGGAGTACTCCATGATACGCCACACCACGTATTGGTTTTAAATTATTGTTCTGAGGTTGTTAACGACTTCAAAGAAGGAGGAGGTTCTATGTTCGACTGTATGTATGTTTTTTTTTCTTAATTAAAATAGAGCAAACAATACAATGAGAAAAGACTGCCGCTCGGGTGGAAAGGTTCTAAAGTGGAGACGCGTACGACGGGCCCACGATCTGCTGAAAGTCACGGAAATTCCTTGTATGCGGACGGGCAGAGAATAGATCTGTGCGGAGAACATCCGTGGTGGCTTATGTCCAGAAGTAGACGTCTTTTCTGGCCGTGTGGTCCCCGGCAGAGTAGAATAGGCCACCCTCACTCATATTGAGGTGTCTTAAAAGGCGACTAAGGTAAAGCTGCTGGCATGATCATCAGCACCCAGAGAAAGAAAACTCTGCATTTATATCAAAACCCTCGCCAACCCGTCTGCTAAGCGTGGTGAGTATGGCAATTACCCCTCATGTGATTGATGGAGGCCCGTGCCCCAGCAGTGGGGACTTAAATGGGCTGACGATGAGACGTCTTTTGGCTGAAATGATGATTATGATGACACACTACACTGCGTTGTCCATTTAGATACACAAGTATGTGTTGTAACCAAAGGCATTTTGATCAGATATCAAACTTTTAGAGCAACAGCCATACAAAATACTCGTGTACTCAGGAATGGTCAAATATTTTCCCACAGCAAAAGCCTAGGCCACAAAAACGTTAGCTCTAATAGCTGAACGGGAATCAAAATTTATCACCACGCCACTGACATGATTCATCGCTCAAATGTTGCACAGTGTTGCCAGTTATGAAAAGTAAACACTTTGCCGTGGGAGGAGAAATGCTTTGGCACGAATGGGCTGGTTCGACCGAATATATAGCTCAGCCTCACAAAAACCCGGCGGGGCAGCGCCTGCGCTGTATTTAGCTGAGTGAAAGAGAGCACCAAAGCCGCTAAATATTACCGAAACTTGGCAGGTTTTCCATTTCTCCATTGGCAATTATTTATAAATGTTGTGTCTTTCACTGGAGAAGAAACAAGCGCTGAACGTTTTACGACTATAACTATAGTGGCGTCTAAAATTTATCTACCCTATTACCAGAGCAAATAACCTTGGTAATAATGTCTAATTTTTACCCCCTCAAAAGAAGAAACAAGAAATTGAAAATGACAGAAAAAAAAAGTAATCTACCTGTATCGACTCGGGGAGTGGGGAGTTCTGTTCTACTGCCACTTCAGCTTGTTCAGTTTTGTCCATATTGATTATTTTTCTTCTTTATCAGATCATTTCATTTTGGTTTCGAAGTCACAGCAAAACAAAACCAACTAGTTCTTTTCATTCACTACTAAGCAATTTTAAGCATTTCAAGCTGGATAAGGCTTAGCCAAAAATGTTTAAAAATTGTGACAAGTAAACTCAAAAATGTCTGTGTGTTTAAATATCCTTTAATCATTTACGTATATATGCTTATGCATGGCTAGATATATAGGTATTATTTTCTATAAGTCGTTGTAGTCTTAATTGCACTACCTTCTTTATATGTTTATTTCTCTGCATAAGTAAAATAATATATTGTTAGTGCTTAAGAACTTTGTAAAGCATCCACGACAGCTACTGCCGACAAACTGTTCTGCAGTTTGGCAGATTTTGTAATAAGTACTATGTTTGTATATAATAAAAAAAAAAATTACAAACCGATTTTCAAAACTCTTTCACAATCACAAAGCTACTATTTTTCTAAAAGGCTATTCTTCATTCTTGATAGACTGGTCATGGTCATCGCTTCAGGCGTGGGTAGCAAGCTTGATAACACGCCGTTACACGCCTTTCCTCTCTGATGGTCACCTTCCTCGTACTAGGTACTGATGATGAGTTACTGCAACTTTTATTTGGTCAGCTCATCTCATAGGCGATCCTCTCAATCTTGTCAATTCCTACGGAAAAACGGGATATCTAAAATGAATGGTCAGTGTTTGAATGTGTGTGATACGATCTACGCGGCCGAGGATAGATGGAGCTGGCAGAAAATAGTCCGGGAAAAAAATACTCATCGAGACCACGACCGTCACGACCTCAGCAAACGACGCAAGGACGAGTGTTTAAAAGGATAAAGGTACAAAAGTTACAGGTATTGGCAACCCTCCCTAACACGTCATAATACGCGGCAGACATGCGATGTTTTTCACATTTTTGTTTTACCAGACATTTACAAATTACACCTATGTTGACGGCGGGTGATATTGCGAAACCCTCGTATTTTCAAGTGAGACGTGGTGAAGATGTTATTAGATCTGGTGTCTTTTGTTTTATATTAAGACTTTGACTATTACGTTTTGTTGGGAACCACCTACACGTTTTTATAGGGTTTCGTATTTACTCGTTAAATATAACAGAACCCTAATAGCATCTTATCTATCATAATGCTTGATGTCCGCTATGAATCTTGTCTGAATTGTGACTATGTATCTTACTACTTTATTTAAAATAAATGTCAATTGACACAATTTGTTCCACGAGGTGGACCGACGATCTGGTGAAGCTCGCGTGAATCCATTAGATGCGGGCGGCACAGGACCCATCTATGTGGAGAACATAAGGGGAGACCTATGCTCAGCAGTGGGCATCAAGTGGCTGAAATGATGATGACACAATTTTGTCTTTTAACTTACGTACTCATATTTCTGCGTAGTGCACAAATGTTTGTGTACACATCAGTGTTTTATAAGTATATTAAAAGAAATAAATACATTAAGATACCTATTAAAACAATTTCATCCGCAGAAGCAAGTAATTCATTAAGTAGATTTAACGATGAATAAATGATTGAGGATTCGAGATGGACTATTTAGTTTAAATAGAACCCCGAAATGCTTATAATATTTTGCCACGGATTAAAGCTTGAAAACTTTGAAGGTTCTACATTGATTCAATATAATTATTTGTTCAGGAAATTTGCTTTAAGTTTGGCAATATTAAAATATTCCCGAGTTTGAATTCCTTCTATGACCGAAACGATAGGCTATGATTTTTAAAGCGGGTACATATCGTCACACGCGCTGGCCTGAGGGCATCCTACTCTACGTTTACTAAGACGTGGTCTCCACTCCAGAAATCGTCTACCCCAACTGACTGAATAAGTTGGCGCAGCGACCCAAAGTGAGCGTTGGCCTCCGATAATAACAGCCTAAATCGTAACACGTCTGTGTGTCTTTTAGTAATTTGGTATCCTGATATAGAGTCTATTGTATATTACTGGACCCAGCCCCACCCTGGCAAACATTAGTCAGATGAACACTGATTTTGTTTGTTCTGTAATATTATCAAAGTATTTTATTTGTAGGTAATGACTCTTGTATATCCGCAATTCATGTGCTTAAGATTTTGTACGGGATTAGGTCAATGTATGAGATGATTTATAAATGAATTGACTTATTTAAGTATATTTGTTTCACACAAGACCATTTCCAGAACTAGAAACGCTTTGATCTTGTTCAAAGCGTGCTTGCACTTATATATCACTTTTATTCAGGGATCACCTGATGAAAACCTATTGCCGCCACCCATGAATGGACAGCACGTACTAGTGCAGTAGAGTTACAAGTGCATCATACTTTTCCCCGCGTTGAGCTTCCGATACTCACTCACTTTGCGAAACAAAGTGCAGTCGTTGGTATACGTCGGTATTCTGTGAGGCCTTGATATCAATCCGGCCGAGCCAACCCATGTACGAGTATGCTAAAGCATGAATTTCCCACAGTCAGGCTTCTATTAGACATATTCTTCGATTTTCTCACGCCTCAAAACAATACAACTGTGCTACTGACATTTTCTCATTGCTGGCATTTCCTGCAATGGTCAGTACTTACATTTTGTCAAAGCTAGATCAAAGTGCTTATCTTTAGGACCCAATAAATGTACCGCTCATTATTTTCAAAGAGCCCATAAAGGTTTCGCGTGTAAACTCCTCACAAACCGCACTAAAGAATTAGTCCTGACGTTAATATTATATGCCCCAATTCAGCTCACGTTAAACATAAAAGTTTGGTACCGAGTCATGCTCAATTAAAGAGCCGTAATGTGAAAATATGATTGCCTTAATAATAAGAGACTGTGCACAAAGGGTCTATGAAACGCGTGCGCTTCAATCCAAAGTGGACTGGTTCTCATTTTTAAAATTTCGACAATAGGCCAGCTAAGGAAGTCTTTTTTATATTGTTTGACTCTTTCTTGCTCTTTTTGTACGTTTAGCCACACATCAAAGTTTACAAAACAGCCATATTTCTTCATTCGATTCTCACTTAAATTGCATTGTCTCCTGCGCTCCGTGTACACTGCATTCTACTACATTCCCTCTAATATGGTTGAGTGAAATGATGGCTGACAAATACGTCATACTTGTGAACAGGTGCCACCTTTGGGGACTGGTCTGCTTTGGTTTACCTCATAATATTTTTTTTTTAATTTTATTTTATGTTATAATTGAACTGTACTCGTATGACTTGGTATGAGGATGATACAACATTGTATGAAAGTTTGGCGATTAAAAAGAGTAACTGGCGACTTTCTTGCCGGATCTTCTCCACCAGAAACAACTTTCCGAACCGGTGATAGAATCGCCATTATGTTTATTATTTTTTTGTAGATTTTATGTATCAACGTAATATGTATTAACATGTAAATAATGCATTAGTACTTAAAATCCCTTTTTAATTACTTAAATGTATGACGATTTGTAAGTGCTGTGTACAAGCCCATGCAAATAAAGTTTTTTTGTTATTTTGATTTAATGTCAAATAATTACTCTTCAATTGAAGACTTTTGACAGATTTGAAGTAACCTGTTCTGTGGCTGCCTATACATACGTCTAAGCGATATTTTGATTGTTTTCCTATTGTATTTTTATTTATTTATTTAAAAAAATATTTTATTCATACAGTTTATTCCCTTAGCTCACATAAGGGTTGTTATAAAGTTCAGGCGGCAATGCCATTATTTTCATTACTAGTACTAAGCGTACCAGGCTTTCGAAATACTTAAATTATCCAGACTAAATATTATATCATAACTACAAAAAAAAAAATCTGATATAATGACATTTCTAAAATTGCGCGTCTAAGTACCTACATCTTTGTCGCGAAAAACACGCTTTGTCGATGCGTCTCCAAAATGTAATGTGCACAGGATCTAACGCGAAAATATCTTTACCTTAATTCTAAGCGGGCGAATGTGCCTGGCGATTAAATATGATTAACGTCCCGTGACGTCATTCTCTAACTCCTAGCATGAGAGTAAAGGGTTGCATAGAAGCGAAAGTGTCCACATTAAGCAAGTCGTGTTTTGTTTTGCAGTCTGTTATTGAACTATTGCCTTCTGTTCTGAAGAAACAAATAGCACACTTTTAATATCGGAAGTCTCTCACTTGGAGTCGCTTTGCCAGGCTAATGCTAACTTTTTTATTGTGCCTATCCTCTTAGTTCCCAAAAAAAAGGGGACCTATTTATTAAATATATTCTATAAACGGTTGGTTCTTTACAGTTAAAGTCTAAGGATAAAGTCGAAATCTTTTAAATCAAAATTTGATAAACACAATGGGCGAAAGTGCTCTTCTCCTTTGTCCGATATAATGTATAAAAGTGGACCAGGAGCTGCCACGGATTAGAGTTATGCCAAACGTTAGATATATTATTTCTTTATTTAAAAAATACTCAAACACAATCCATCCTGTGAGTTTTGTATAAAATAACTTTTTTATAATCATATCACCTATGTAAATAAAATATAGCTGTTGGTTACATTATTAATAACTTAAGAACGGCTAGTCCGATTTGACTGAAAATTGCTGGAGAGGTAGCTTAGAACCTAGAGAAAGACAATCAGGTTCTCGTGTGATGACAAAATTATTGTTCCCATAAACACTCAAACCAATTTTGATGTCCCCCTTTATCACTTTAAAGTAAGTATATGGGCCTTGAATTTGGCATTATGTCTCAATCGTGGAGCCTCTTGATTCAAGCTCTATACGCATTTACGAAATTATACTACGCTATTTTCTGAAGATAAAAATAAAGAATCAATAATGCATGTCAAAAACTATGTATATGACAAAAGGGCCCTGAAAAGAAATAGCTTTTGCGTCAAACGGGATGTAGAGTATCATCATCATCATCATCATCAGCAACCCACGTTGGACATAGGTCTCCCCTAATGCACGCTACTGCTCCAGATTTTCGGCCACTCTCATCCAGCCCACACCAGCCAGCCTTCGAATGTCATCATCCCATCTTGTCGCAGGGCGTCCTACACTACGCTTACCGAGTCGCGGTCTCCACTCAAGGACTTTACGGCTCCAAAGGCTGTCAGTTCTGCGGCTAATATGACCAGCCCACTGCCACTTCAGTTTGCTAATTAACTGGGCTATGTCGGTGGGTAGTGGGTATGTAGAGTATAAGACGAGACAACTCGATAGACGTTTTGCAAAGACAGTTTCGTCTCTACACATGTCCCTATTCTGATGCTCCTATTTCACCCCAGAGACACACAAGGAGCGTAAAATTAGTAATTAAAAGATTTCGGTTACGCTAGCTAAATCGTAACTCGGAATACTCTTGAGATACTCGTAACTTAAAGAGAAATCTTACTGGGATATTTTCATTCAGATTTTTCCAAACAAAAGGCAAATATTCCTTTTTAACAGGCATGCGGCTTACTTGTTATTCCTCTGTGCGAATGTTCATAGGCAGCGGTAATCACTTACCATCAAGCGATCCGTCTTCTAGTCTGCCACCCATATCATCGTCATTATCATATCAGCCCACATCCACTCGCTGCTGAGTTTTGTCATGTCACTATTTTTATGTGAAAGGTGGCAGCCGAGCACACGGATCACCTGATGGTTAGTGCTTGCCGCCGCCCTTGGATACTCGTGACACCCGTGGAGTCACAAAAGCGCTGGCAACCTTTAAAGCCCCCTTTCCCCGAATTCGGCCTCCGGTACCTTCACTCACGCAGCGAAACACAGCACAGTGCTGCTTCATGCCGGATTTCTGTGAGGCCGTGGTATCACTCCGGTTGAGCCACCCCATTCATGCCGAAGCGTGGGTTTCCTACGGTCGAACGTTACTTGCGTCCGTCTTCTACTAGCCTTATCTATTGTTTCCCTGTTGCCGTTACAATATCGTGGGACCATCTGACATGTGGTCTACCCACTGACGTCACCCCATTCTAAGTGTTATAACACCACCTATCATCTTTACGCCTTGCTAGGTGTCCTGCCCACCTTCATTATCACACTCACTCGCATGCCAACATTTATTTCCCCTAGCTCTCCATCGGATTTCATCGTTGGGTACGCATCCTGTGAAGAAAAATAGTCCAAAATTTTACACCATTATCACGTCAAAATGTTGCCCTTGACACCTTCCCAAAAACTGCGACAAACCTTATTTAACCGAGGCCCTGGGAAACCTCGAGGGCAATTAATTTTAATCTATCTCCTGCTAATCGTCAAAGTTCTCCGATTAACAGTCAATTCCAAACACTCCTGTTCTGGATCGTTTCGCCTTTAATCGATAAATTTAAAGCAGAGTACAGCTAATCTGACTACACTAAGGATGGTAATATTTGCCCAACAATTTGCTTTTAAATAAACATTAATGAATTTATAAGCCGAATTTATAATATATCCGCCGTGTGGTCCCCGGCAGAGTAGAATAGGCCACCCTCACTCTTACCGAGGCGTCGTAAAAGGCGACTAAGGTAAAGCTGCTTGCATGATCATCAGCACCCAGAGATGGAAAACTCTGCATTTATATCAAAACCCTCGCCAACCCGTCTGCCAAGCGTGGTGAGTATGGCAATTACCCCTCATGTGATTGAGGGAGGCCCGTGCCCTAGCAGTGGGGACTTAAATGGGCTCATGATGATGATGATGATGAATTTATAAGTAAATAACACACTTAAAACGCGAGATGAATCGCGTTCAGCCGGGACTCGTACCCACACCTTACACAATCCGGGTGGATGTTATACTAATTAGACCACTGAAATCGTTACTAAGCCGACGAAATTTGTAAGTGCTTGATTCGACATGAGCTGTCGATTAATGAATTTGCTTTTAAATCCTACTTAATATTGTTAGTCCATGATAATATAACGCGAATGGTAGTTTGTCGTGTGGTCCCCGGCAGAGTAGCATAGGCCACCCTCACTTTTACCGAGGTGTCGTAAAAGGCGACTAAGGTAAAGCTGCTGGCATGATCATCAGCACCCAGAGAAGAAAAACTCTGTTGTCAACCCGTCTGCCAAGCGTGCTGAGTATGGCAATTACCCCTCATGTGATTGAGGAAGGCCCGTGCCCCAGCAGTGGGGACTTTAATGGACTGATGATGATGATGATGAATGGTAGCTCAGTGGTCCCATATCCAAAGCGAGCATTCCATACGGGGGGTCGTGGTTTGAACCCAAGCATGCACCTCTTGATTTTTCAAAAGTTCCGCGAGAGAGCTACGCTTCGGCATGAATGGATCGGCTCGAACGGCTTCACAGAAAATCGGCGTGAAGCAGTATTGTGCTGTGCGAGTGAGAGTACCGAAGGCCCCATCCGGGAAAAGAGGGGTTTAATGGTTAACAGCGCACTTGTGACTCCACTGGTGTCGCGGGTGCCAATGGGCGGCAGTAAACGCTTACCATTAGGTGATACGTCTGCCACCTATCACATTAAAAAAAAACTTAGACTTCAAAACGTACTCTTTCAATCAATTTGTAATGATAATCGGCTCGTCTATGCCTAATAAAACATTTTTTTTTGTTTTTGTATCGGTTTCCTTATGTGTTAGCAACTATAAATATAAGCATACAAAACCTTTATTATAATATGTAATTATTTTACGAATACTAGACCAATCGCGAAACAGTACATATATAGTTGCATAAAATCTTACATTCTATTTTAATTCAATAATTTATTTAACTCAGAGATACTAATTACAGATTTTTTTCATAAGCCGCGGTATAATTACAAACCTTCTTATTAAAAAAAATACTCTGATAGCGGCTAGCAAGCTCACGAATAACGTTAGTTCTTAATTAATAGTATTGTTTGGTTGTTTAAATACAAATCTAACCAAAGACACAGATATTATCATACTAGCCATAGACCACTTAGTACCACAGGATAGTGCCAAAATGTATCGAATCATTCAATCATTCGTTCAGTGACGTTTCGTTTTACATAACCTTGTTATGTTGTCTGAAGTAAAAATATTTTCGAAATGTTTTTAGGCAACAGTATTTATAATATTGTATTAAGTAAGGTTTCCAAATAATATAATTAGGAATTGCTTCTATTTTTGGGTTTAAATCCAAAGAAAAAATAAGTTGACTATTTTCTCACAAATAACTTACCGTATAACTGAATGAACTGTCACATGAATAACCTGTCATAGTCACTGAATCGAAATTTTCAGGTTATTATTTAAGTAATTTTAAACTAGGGGTCCGGGAGGTTTAACATTAGTATTATAGTTGATATACTAAATAACGTTAAACTTAGTTTTGTAATATAAATTTTTACTTAAGTACTTCAATTATTTCTAGTATTAATCCCACTACTTAAGAGGAGGTTTAACATTAGTATTATAGTTGATATACTGACTAACGTTAATCGTAGTTTTGTAATATAAAAGTTTATTTTAGTTCTTCAATTATTTCTAGTATTAATCCCACTACTTATTTTAAGCCTCGTTTTAGAATAAGAGGGAACATATTTAAGCTTTACGGTATACCGGTGTCGTCGACAGTTATTTCTGAATTTCTTATTTAATGTTAGACTAATATCATATTTTGATACCCACGTACATTTTCTCTGTCTTTTTTGTTTTTTCAAACTTAAACATCTAAGTACACAAAAGTTAGTACAACATGTTTACTCCTAACGCCATCTCTCAGAAGCACACGGAACTTTCAACACATGTTGCATCAAACCACGCACGTGGTTCCACTTGATGTGAGCACGGCCATTGGTACGTAAAATAATACTCTTCGTAAGGGACAAATAGGATTATGTGGCTTTTGTTATTTTATTTCTTTTCAGAATAAATGTATGGTTTAAATTGTCTTATATGTTCATTTTTTAACTATACGATATTAGCCCGCCGCGGCCGGACTCGTGTCCACACTAAGTTAATTAATTTGATTTCGAAAATGTCACTACAAAGTTCCGCACTAACAGTGTGACTACGAGACATGGTTTGAATCATTTAATATGGAATTCTTCGTATCCACGCCAGTGTGACAAACCTCGGTGTGGACACGAGTTTCATACACGGATTTTAGTTACCCATAAAACGATTAGGTACTGTTTTCATAATCATCGAGAATACCAAAAACAAACGGTCATTGAAATCTTCAACCCTTATTTGTATCACCATCATCATCAGCCTATCGCAGTCCACTGCTGGACGTTGGCCTCTCCAATTGTTCTCCATCCTGCGCAGATCGTCCCCCCACCTAGCCAGAGGGCGCCCTACATTATGTTTGCCAAGATGCGGTCTCCACTCTAGAACTCGTAGAGGTACTCGTAGTCATCGACATTGCTCATTGGATTAGCAAGCTTAAGTGGCAGTGGGCTGGCCATATTAGCCGCAGAACCGACAACCTATGGGGTATTTGTATCGCTGATCAAGAATGACTCCCATCTTAGCATAATATTCCCGATTGTGTCCAAAGCCAATAGCTTTAGAGCTTGGGGTAGGTACCTACACTTGGACTGCTTGGATCGTGATGGATGAGACTCTGGAGGATTTGATTGAACATTGAAGCGACTCCCGTCTAACCTTCGCAATCCTTAGGGTGAACCAGACCAACTGAATTATGGTTGACGTTTTTGAAACTTAAACAAAATGTGCAGGTTTCCTCATGTTTTCTATTCGCCGAGCTAATGGTATAAATATACACAATAATTTTACTCGGTCATCTTACATCCAGTATGCCTTCATACTGCTCCTCCATTTGAAAAATCTACAGATGCATGCGTGAATCGAACATACCGTTGAGGGCCCTTTTTGGATCAATGGCGCCGTCATCGCATCGGTTATGACAACATTATATAATTAATTCTGTCCTGTGAAAAGTGGTACAAGTCGACTTATATCGAATTCGATTTTCTTCTTGCTACTTCATCAAAAAAAAAAATATAAATTCTGTCTGATCAGACGGAATTGAGGATTTTTTTGCATGTCTGATCAGACAGAAAAATTGTGGATTTTTTTGTGATGAAGTAGCAAGAAGAAAATCAAATTCGATACAATTTGACTTGTACCACTTTTCACAGGACGCACAGAATTGTTATTTTAATATAACATTATATAATTTTAAATTTAATATATTATATTTAATTAAATTAAAGATGTTAGTGGCCAAATTTTTTAAATCAGTGTTGCATAAATGGCGTGTGCAAAATAAGCATTAAAATCATAAATCCTTTTTAATTTTAAACGGCTTGGTAAATTTCTTATCTGAGTTTCATTACTAATTAAAAGATAATTAAAAAAGAGATGATCCGTAAAATGGCCTTTAATAAGTCGCACGTTGCTATCCATTTAGCTACCTTCATCCTTCATCTTAGCATGTAATTCCCAGTTGCGTCCAAGCTGTCGCTTTGGAGCCCAGGATACGCTCAGACTATGATTCAGGATAGGGGAAGTCTGGTAATTACAATGAAGCCAATGCCGTCTGACCTTTGCAACCCTTTGACAGGGGAACCAGACCAACTGAATCATGGTTACACGTTTCAGAAACTTTTTTTGAAACTTGCAGGTTTCCTCACGATGTTTTCCCTCACCGCCTAGAAGATGGTAATGGTAGAAATACGCACATAGATTTGAAAAAACCAAAAGCTCGGATCGAACCTCGACCACCTGCGAGGAAGGCGCGTTTGTATCCATTGAGCTACCATCGCTCTTATAAAAATGCCGCTCCAGCCTCGCAAAAGATAGAACACTTATCTCACCACAAATAAAAATCAAGAAGGGAACCTACATCCTCGTAATTTCAGCAGCGCTTCCATAAATAACCCGTCTATTATTACAAGGGCTTTAATCAAAAGATAAAATCTTAACACCGTCCGACGCGACTTAATCGTGCCTTTGGCCCGCTTTGGCCTTACCTCGGTTTTAAGATTCGTTTCCACGTGAGTGAGTTGAGATGGGGCACGAACCGGTTCTGCCGATTCGATTCCTTTTTGAAAATTGCCGGTTGTACCTTGTAATATGCAACGTCACTGATGTAGTCACGGATTCGATTTATTGAGTTCGTAGATGTAGATTAAAAGATAATCGTAGTGACCGAGAAAGATTTGGTTAAAAATATCGATGAAGAAATAGGCGACCACGGCGTTATGTGGAGTTACCTTTGTTGACCTTTGGACCGGCCTTATGTCTGGGGCACAAGTACTATTTTTCTACTGCAGGGGGTAGCTTGATCTAACGCTGACTGTACGTTAAAGTCAAATTATATTAACAAATGTTACTAATAATTGCATCTACTATACACAGTGCCGTGTGGTCCCCGGCAGAGTAGAATAGGCCACCCTCATTCTTACCGAGGTGTCGTAAAAGGCGACTAAGGTAAAGCTGCTGGCATGATCATCAGCACCCAGAGAAGGAAAACTCTGCATTTATATCAAAACCCTCGCCAACCCGTCTGCCAAGCGTGGTGATAAACAATTTCAGGAATACAACCTCTCCGCAAACATACTATTTATTTAATAACCATGCACAAATGTTAGTTTCGTTTTTGTATGCGAAAAATTAATTCACGCCAAAAGTGGCCACTTTTGTGAATCAATTTTTCGCGTACGCGTTGGACCCAACATTTGTGCATGGTTATTTATTGAATAGTATAGGTATTTGCCGAGAGGTTGAAGTCGAAATTGTTTAAAATAGACCCGGTTTAGTAGCTAACAATTTTAATCGATTGGTGTCGCTAGTTAGAGCTACCCGTCGCCTTAATATCCCACCTTCTTTGTGGGTTTTTTTACATAGAAATTTTGATATAGGTATTAAGATACTTTAAATTTAAAGTACCTAAATTTGTTGCTGCTCTATTTGTAGCAGCAGCTCCTAATTGCTATAAAATTACAACATAGCATTGGATTGATTTTACTTTTATTTATCTTAGAACTTAACTTACTTTTTTGGTACCGGAGGTTATCCGGGGACTTTATTTATTTGGGAAACAAACATTTTTTTTTTATTATGAACTGTAGGCTAACGCTTGACCACAATCTCACCTGATGGAAAGTGACGATGAGGTCTAGGATGTAACGCGTTTGCCTAGAAGGTGCCTGTTAAAGATGTCCAGATTGTAGTGGTCCGGAAAAACAGACCTTGGCATACATAAAATTGAAAATAATTTGAACATACTAAATACAGTGAAGTTTCCACATAAAAAGTTATAACACAAACGTTATAACATTAAATTAGTTAAAAATTTGACCAGCGCAGTCATATCTCCACTGGTGTTTTGGGTGATCATGGGTGACGGATATCGTTTACGATAAGGTAATTAATGTGCTCGTCTGCCACCTTTCACATAAAAAAAACTTACTTACACGTGTAATCCCATGTTTAACGTGAAAACTAGAATTCATCTATGTTTTTTCATTTTTATGTGATAGATGGCAGACGAGCAGACGGACCACCTGATGGTAAGCGACTGCCACCGTCCATGGACACCCGCGACACCAGTGGAGTCACAAGTGCGCTACCAACGCTTAGAACCCCCTTTCCCCCGGAATGGGCCACTGGTACCCTCACTCATGCAGCGAAACACATCACAGTGCTGATTCATGAACTCTTTGTATTTACAACCTGTGCGGATAAAGAATGGGATCAGAAATGGCGGCGCATCTATTCACTTCTCGCTCGCACACCCACGAGTGCGAGTATAAACGCAAATAGTGTGCGAGTGAGAAGTGAATAGATGCGCCGCCATTTCTGATCCCATTCTTTATCCGCACAACTTTTGATTTATGAACAGAAAATGTAGTAGGAGATAAAGATAAAAATAAATCAAAAATTTAAAACGAGCAGGCCTATAAAATTGTAAAGTAATGCTTAGGTCTGCAATTTCAGTGAAAGTGTAATAGAGTAGATTACTAAAGAATTTAACATTATGATCTTTTTGCTGAGAGAAATATGAAGCAACTTCAAAGATAGCCGAAATGAAAAAATATTCAGTCATTTCTTATTGGTAAATATATATTATATTATAATTTTGTTTATGTACCTAAGTATGACTCAATCTTTAATTACTTATGGCTAAAGTTAATTCTGGAATGTTGGATGGGATGTGAAGTTTGTTTGTGTGATAGGTGGCAGACAAGCAAACGGATCACCTGATGGTAAGTGATTGCCTTACCATCAGGTGATAAACCCCCCTTTCCCCCGGATTGTGGATCCAGTACCCTCACTGACGCAGCGGAACACAGCACATTGTTTTCTGTGAGGCCGTGGTATCACTTCGGTCAAGCTGACCCATTCATGCCCAAGCGTGACTCTCCCAAGGTCTAATCTTTCACGTTTCGGATAAGTTTCTGGAACATGTCACCATGATTAATTTGGTCTGGTCTGGTATAGCTTGCGATGACCAGAAGGAAGTCACCACATGCCACATTTCTTCATTGTATTTTCTACACTTGCGCCAAATTCTGGATCATGGTGCTAGCTTATCTGGGCTCCAAAGTAACAGCTTTAAACGCAACCGGGAATACGATGTTGTGATGATGAAGACTTGTAGGTAACATAAATAAATTATAAATAAATATTTCACATCACATACATTAATCTACCGCAGTGTCTCAAGACGAAAGTTTTCAATGCGTGTGTGTTGCCAGTGATGACATACGGAACCGAAATGTGGTCGCTTACAATGTGCCGATTAAGGAGGCTCAAAGTCACCCAGAGAACAATAGAGAGGGCTATGCTCGGGGTTTCCCTGCGTGATCGTATCAGAAATGATGAGATCCGCAAGAGAACGAAGGTTATAGACATAGCCCAAAGGATTGCATGCCTCAAGTGACAATGGGCAGGGCACATAGCGAGAAGAACAGACGGCCGTTGGGGCAGAAAGGTCCTCGAGTGGAGGCCACGTACAGGAAATCGCAGCCGTGGCAGACCCCCCACAAGGTGGACCGACGATCTGGTGAAGATCGCGAGAATCCATTGGATGCGGGCGGCACAGGACCGATCTGTGTGGAGAACATTGGGGGAGGCCTATGTCCAGCAGTGGACGTCTATTGGCTGACATGATGATGATGATGACATTAATCTGACTCCGAGATAGGTAGCTCAAGCAACTGTGTTACGGATATCAAAATGAACAGTGGAGTAACACATATACATATTTTATACTTTTCCTTTGTAAATATATACTTATATACTTCTTTTGTAAATATATACACTAGTGGCCCACCTTACCTTCATTAAACTTTACACCTTCTTTATTACACCTTCACCTTCATTTCGGGATATTAGTTTTACTTACTACCAATAGATAGCGCGAGGTTTCGATTACATCGCGCAAGCGTTTTGTGTTTATATGCTATAAGGTCAACGCTTGACCACAATCTCACCTGATGGAAAGTAACGATGAGGTCTGAGATGTGACGCGTTCGCCTAGAATATGCCTGTTCACTCTTGCCTTAATGTTCTGAAGCTAGAGTTAAAGAATTTTAACGGTCTTATCCCTATACGAAGAAGCTAAAACAAGGACGGAGACAAAACAAATTAACAACAGAATTCAATAAAGGACGGTTTCAGTGGAAGTAAGACTACCGAAACTTTCAGATGTGCAGGCGAAATATTCGCCCACTTTTAGCTACGAGTCACGACGTACGAGACCCTAGATTTAGTTCTGGGACTCCTTAAATTGTTCGTTTCTTTTATCGCGACGGGTGCCTAACAGAAGCTAGACGCATTTGCTCAAGAAAGGGAAAGTTAGAAAAAGACAAATCAAATCATATTGGTTCATGAGGCTCACCTATAATATTTCACAAAAAGTTTTTTTTGTGCTAGTGGTGATAAACTGATCAGCGGGCCGCTCGTGAACGCTGATGCGTTGCCGGCCTCTCAAAAAGGAGTAAGTACGCTCTTCTCTTGAGATTCTCTTGCTTTTGTATTGTCTGAGATTTTGTATTGACCGTTTAATAAAATACACTACATTTCTAAAATTGACTTCAAAACAATAGATTGGGCTTTAATTTACGTGAAAAAATAAATAGTCGTATTGTCGCTGTGACCTATAGGTACAGCAAGATCATTAAAACAAATAGCCTAATCCATTCGTGAAATTTCGTTACTGGTCCGATCCAAAATTATTCAGGCATTTTAGTTAAATATTGCAAACTATGTAATATTAATCGATTTCTTGATGTCATAAATTAAATTGAAATCGCAGAAAATTTCTAGCAAGTACACCCTCAAACCCGCTAATAACCATAAACTCATATCAAACCAACAAGTTATAAGTTACGAAAACTGAATTCAATTTACGACTAAATCCCTATCGACGACTCAACGCGATGCCGCGGGCAAATACTAGTTAAACGCGCAAGTATTGATGTATGATTGATGATTCAAGATTACAGACTTCAAGTTACAAATACTGTATCTGCAAAGTTGGATACCAGTTTTAACCTTTAGTATGGTTCGCTTTCAATACTATTTACAGTACCTAACAAGCAGGATCTGGAAAGTTTAAATTATAAGGCGGCTTCGAGAGTGTGCGTAGTTACAAACTTTTGCTTTTAAATTACAATCTGCCGAATTTCCTCAATCGATTTTGAACCAAATGTCGTTTATAGTAAGATGAGAATCGTTTTATATCTACATTAATATTTTGCTTTTTGTCGTGTGTTGTCATGCGTATACTTACGTCGGATAGTTTGATTGAATTAAAGGTAAAATTTCTCAAAATCTATCCAACTTATTATAAATCGCGTTCTAAAGTTATTACCGTACTAAAGCTCATGTCATACCATTCCAGCACGCAATATTAAAAGGGACTGGCGCAAATTTCGTTCCAGGACTTGTAAAAAGGGGATTTGTAATAAGGCGAATTGTGTGTATTTTGTATCCTATGAAAATTATTAAGTAAGTAGGATCAGAGAATTTGACTGCTTTAATTATTGTACAGTAACGGATTTTCTGATTTAAGATAAATTATTATGGTCTCATTATATACAACAAAGAACATTGAACAGCTCCTAACAAAGGTATCAAAAGCACAGAGTTCCTACAAATAATCCGAATTTCTCGAAAATCTAAAATTGGTGGATTAATTCAAAAAGCTCCCACTAAGTTTGTACGGATATATTTATTTCTGTGTACTTAATACAGTAGCTTACTTGTAAATTTGTTGTAAATAATAATATTTAATGAATTAGAAGTTGGTTTTAAATTAAAATATTGGCTATAGGACGGCTCCTTGTGGAGCTCCCTAATCAATTGTTTAAATTAATCATCGCATTGTTATCCTAGTATGTCAAGGATGATATAAATTAAACGCAACTGGAATTACTTGCATCTAAAGACGCAACGCTTAGAACATGATGCAGGGTGTGGTAAATCTGGTATTACAATGAAACGACTGCCGACTGAGCATACTAACACTTGGACAATGAGAATTAGACCAACTAGATAATGGCTATGGATGTTTCATTAAGTTTATCATAACCCTCTATATCAATAAAAGTCGCACTTGACCAGTGTCTTTTCTTCAAGCCTTCATATTATAATTGGCGATATAATTTCTGTATTCCCAGAAAGCTACAATTCGAGTGTCGTAAATTCAAGAGTGAATAGGCTTTTTTCCTTTTTTCTGGGTAAGCACCTTAGACCTTAACATCTTAGACCTTATAGTCACTTTCCATCAGGTGAAGGTCAAGTGCAAATCCATTTAATATATATAAAAAAAGTACCTATCATTTCTGCCCCTTCATTTTAGCGTCTGTGAAATTCCCTGTCCCTGAAACCTGTCGCTCCAATTCCTGGGATACCATCATCATCATTTCAGCCAATAGACGTCTACTGCTGGACATAGGCCTCCCCCAATGTTCTCCAGACAGATCGGTCCTGTGCCGCCCGCATCCAATGGATTCCCGCGATCTTCACCAGATCGTCGTCCGTCGTCGATCGTCCACCTTGTGGGGGGCCTGCCACGGCTGCGACTTCCTGAACGTGGGATTCCTGGGATACGTTTGGACCATTTTCCAGGATTCAGGGAGAATTTGATAATCATAATGAAGCGACTGCCGTCTAATCTTTCATCTTTGCAACTCTTAGACAGCTAGGAGAGCTAGACCAATTGGATCACGGTTACATGTTCAGGATCATTATCTCAAATATCGAAGGTAATTCAATATTAAGAAACAATACGAGTTTTACGTGTAGGTTCCCTCACGATGTTTTCTCTCACGGTCGAGATATTTATTAATTTATTCTTTATTGCACAAGAAAGGCTAAATAAGTTTATATCCATAAACATACAAGTGAGTAATATATAATATGACTAAATATACATACATAACTATATAATACAAAAAACCTACTTATACTACAATTAACTTATAAAAAAAAACCTGAAAAAAACAGAAACGACGAATACCGGCTAACCTACATAGCAAGCATTAAAGGGTTGGAACAGACACAATACATCTTACCACAGCAGTCATAAAAACAAGAAAAAAAAAGTTAGGTTAAATTTCTAGTGAGCGGAGAAAATGATCACGAACTGTACGCTTGAATGAAAATTTGGTGGAGGACTTTTTGATGTCATCAGGTAGCGAGTTCCAGAGCCTCATGGCAGATAAGGTGAAGGAGTTGGAGACACTTGCTGACTTATTTATAGGCGTATAAAGCTTAAGGAGGCTACTCGAATGAAGATTGCGGGAGCTGGACTCGTTTTTAAATAATAATGATAATGATGAGATAATGGTAGAAATGCACATAAATTTGAAAAGTCTAGAGATTCAAATCACGTCCCCTCGTATGAAAGGTGGGTTATCTTATCCATTTTCCATTGTGCTGCCGTCGCCCATCAGTAATGCGTTACGTTAAATTTACTCATACATGCAAAATGCTCATGAATATGCTATTCCTGCACAGATCAACCGGCTAATTAACAAAGTATATTAGGCCCCATATCTCATACCGGTGATACCGACAACCGCGGACGAGGGATTCGGTGTAGCAACATTATTGGTCCCACTGATGGCGGTTTACCAGCATCCGTAATTTGTAAATCGAGCATCATTAGCGAATAAATTATAACTAGTTTGCCATATCATTAGTAGACACAGAAGGTCGACTCTATAACCTGAAAGTGAGAGAACATAATTGATATCGAAGAGCATGTTATAGTTACAGTGGATGGTAGGTAGCACTTTAAAGAGACGGCTGCGCAAGAGGTATCGGATTCGACCTCTGGCTCGAGCCGATAATGTATACCTAAGTTTTCATTAGAAATACTTAGTATCAGCCTGGAGTCTGGAAGTCGGTGGTCATGTACCCCCATGTCTCGAAAAGCACGTTAAGCCGTTAGTCCTGCGCCCGAACCCTCTTCGGTCGTGTCACGCTGGTGTCCAATTGGAATATGAGTGCAAGGGAAAAGAGAGTGCAGTTGTGTTTGCGCACACACTTGAGCACCATAATGTATCCTGCGTATGTAGCTGATCGTTGAGATTGGCCATAGCCATAATCGGTTAAGAGTATTATAGAAACAGAAGTATATAGAATCGTTTCTGTTCCGCAAGTTAGCTTCTGCCATTGGTGATGAACTTTTGCTCCGTAAAATAGCTTGACTAGAATGACAGATGGTAATCGACCTTTATTTTAATGTACTAGATCTAGTAATTATTTTTTTTAGTACGTTTATAAACCGTATACCGCAATTTACCTTCCATATATCTTAGTTCCCGCTACGGAACCCTTCAAGGACGAGTCCGACTCGCACTTGGCCGGTTTTTTTTATTCGTAATTGGGCTTGCGCCATAAAGCAACTTCTATATTTGCTCTTCGCTTGATACTGAACATCTAGAGTTGAGAAGAAGCCTACGATGGAGAGAGCTTACACAGAAGTACCCTGTTCACTCTACCTTAGTTTAGCTTGCAATGTAGGTAGCCGGTGCAGAAGTACAACGAGCCTACAACGAGAAAATCATTATTTTCAGTCCCTTTCAGCCGCGCTATCCGTCTTTGTTTTTTTGTGCAAACTGTAAGTATCATTCTCGTTCAGTACGGAACGGTTTCTTTTTAGGTCCTGTGTTAGGCACGAAATGTAGACAGTTGACCTTCTGTGTCTAACTATTTTGTGGTTTAGCGGTACGCTATTTAACATTTGGATTTGATTGGCTGCTTACTGTTACTTACTTACTTATTGTAACTTTAAAGTTGGGAGTGTGATGAATAGCATTGATTTTTCAGGATCGGTTTACCACAATGATTCTCGGGTTCCGATTGGATGTGACTTTGCCATATTTTTTTATGTACCTAATAGGTGATATATAAGCAGACGGGTCACCTACTAGTAATCGATTGCCTCCGCCTATTTGGGTGTACATTGGCGGCGGGAATCGCATCACCAATGTAGTCACAAGTACAGTGCTAACCTTTAAACCTCCCTACAGTTTTTAGTATAGTCTTGCTTAATTATCTTATCTTAAATAAAGTATTAAATACCTTTCAATAAATAAAAAAGCATTTCGCTTTCTACTTCCCATAAAAATCCAACTGAGCACTGTTTTCATTTCAAACTTCGATGTCCCTTTTGATCTCAAGCTCACCTAAAGTGGTAAATAAAAAAAGTTGTAATTTGACTTTGAGGAAAAAAGGGGATTCCGAAATCGCCCTATGGCTTAGGGCGGAAGCAATAAAAGTTGTCGCTCCCAATTTTTGTCGGCACTTCTTTAATCTGATGATATTACGTCCATTTACGCCGGCCATTATTAATTTATTAAGGGCACCACTAACTCAATCCAGGGCACGATTCTGGAATCGCTAGAAACTTTTATCCTAGACAGTTTCAATGATTTCTTTGAAAGTTTTAAATATTATGAAAAAATAAGTACGCCAGTAAATTTGCACCAATCATGTAATGGTAAACTAGGATTTTTCCATTGCTGTTACACTATTAACTAGTATTTTGAAAAACGATGAACATCATCATTATCCTCCTGCCCTTTTCCCAGGTTATCTTGGGTCGGCGCCATATGTTT
The DNA here is from genome assembly GCA_019059595.1 of Marasmia exigua. NCBI lineage: Eukaryota > Metazoa > Arthropoda > Insecta > Lepidoptera > Crambidae > Marasmia > Marasmia exigua. Next base: position 16,081,646 of record CM032478.1, on the reverse strand, counting down.
TCCTTTTCCATACGTCCCTGTCATTCGTCGTCAAATCATCCATCTCTATCACGTCATTTTTCACACAACCCATTTTATCTTAATAAAAAAAAGTCTAAAAATGTTGAATATTTATAGAGTTTTTAGACAGCAAAAAAGTGAAAAATTTAGTACAGTACTGTGCTAATGAAAGTAAAGTATAAGCCTAAATACTGTCCCACTGCAGGGCAGAGGCCTTCATTTTAGAAATCAAGTCATCGCTATTATGATGTGATTAGGATAAATCATCACGCTTGCCGAATGCCGAATGAATTGCGATTGGTGTTCACAATCCCGAGCTATTTGTTTCATTTTATTTATTTTGTTTATTAGGACAACCAACAAGGCACACACTACAGAAGGCTACAGTGTAGCGCAGTAGCTAATTCTAAGGTCTGTCTTAATTACAGGTCAAGGCCACGGCATGCAAAGTGGACTAAAGTATAACTAATAGAAATAATTTAACGTACAATTGTTACAAAAGTTACCTAATTTACGCAATTTAGGTTTATACTCATAGCTGCCAACTATCTATTATTAGGTATATGCTAGCTAAGCTATCTTCGAAAAATTCAAAACATACCTTTACTCGACCCGGGAGTCGAACCCAAGACCCGGAGAATCGAGAGATTAAGGCCTGGAACTTAAACCACTAGACCAAGAGGGCGATTGTACTAATAGTTTGGCAGTTATTATAACAGACCATCATATTTGTTAAAAAAGTAACTTAGCTTAGCTTAAAGTATCAGCCTATAACTGTCCCACTGCAGGGCAAAGGCCTCCATCATAGAAATCAAGTCATCGCTATTATGATGGGATTAGGCTTAATCACCACGCTTGCCAAATGCGGATTGGTGATCACAAACCCGAGCTATGTTCGAAAAATTCGAAACACACTTTTTGCTCGACCCGGGAATCGAACCCAGGACCCCGAGATCACGGCCCGGTACTTAAACCACTAGACCAACAGGGCGTTCAAGCTTAAGCTTACCTCTCTCTAATTTAAGAGCGATGCTCTTATCGGTGGAGTATTCTCCATTCCTCTTTCGACTCCGCCAGCACCTTCAATTCCTTGATCGCCATGACATTCGCTTTTGTCCTTAAGTTAGCTAGGCTGTTTAAAATAAAATCGAGTTCCTTTTTAAACAATTAAACCATTCACTTCGTTTCAAAGGATCTCGGAAAGCCATCCTTTGTTTATGGGGAATTGTTAAATACCTTTTGTTTTCACATAATAACATATTAAAGCAAGCATAGGATTTATAAATGCAAACATTTGCTCGCGCAAAATACACGTTTATTTAAGGCGTGGTTGATTTTGACTGCAGAGAAATATGAAAACCATAACAATGTATTACTTAACTTTCGGTTTCTAATTATAGCTTTTACAAAACAAACATGCCTTCCTTTATTCTGTTTAATTATTAATATGTTGATGAAGATTTGATGTTACTTTCATCGAATATTATTTTAGTAATAAAAGCATTCTCCCCATTGGTCTAGTGATTTAAGTACCGGGCCGTGATCTCGGAAAAAGTATGTTTCGAATTTTTCGAACGCTCGGGTTTGTGATCACTAATCCGCATTAGGCACGCGTGGTGATTAAGCCTAATTCCATCATAGTAACGATAACTTGATTTCTATGATATAGGCCTTTGCCCTGCAGTGGGACAGTATATAGGCTGATACTACTATACTACTAATAAAAGCATTCAACATTGAAATATTGTTTGCTTAAAATATTGGTACAGCCGGCGTGTGATCAAGTCCCCCAAAGTGCAAAAATAACACTTGTGTCTCAGACATAAGGACGGTCCAAAGTCCAAAACAAGGGTTACTCAAATTGACACCGTAAGTATATTTGTGATGCTTTTACAAAGATAAATAATAAATGTGTAATCCATAACTTTATTAAAGAAGCTAAATTTGTAACTTAAGCATTTTTTTCAAGTAATTACGTATCTAAGATTGCCGTGTGGTCCCCGGCAGAGTAGAATAGGCCACCCTCACTCTTAACGAGGTGTCGTAAAAGGCGACTAAGGTAAAGCTACTGGCATGATCATCAGCACCCAGAGAAGGAAAACTCTGCATTTATATCAAAATCCTCGCCAACCCGTCTGCCAAGCATGGTGAGTATGGCAATTACCCCTCATGTGATTGAGGGAAGCCCGTGCCCCAGCAGTGGGGACTTAAATGGGCTGATGATGATGATGATGAATTACGTATCTAATATTTTTGGAATAAGATATTTTTCTATTGTTTCCAGAATAAACATCTAGACGTTCCAACGATATGATCAGTCAACACGCATTTTTATTAATAGCGGCAACTCGTTCAAAGTGATGATTTGTAGTGAGAAATGTTGTAACTTGATTTACTTTACTGTGGATGCCTACATCTAACACTGCCTTTCGATAAATAGCATTGCAATAAATTAGTTTAAGTAATTTATTGCTTTTAAAAGGCCGAAGGTGTTGTATTCCTAGAACGTTTTTTGGAAGTAATGGGCTAACGGGTCGCTTAGTATAATTAATGTTTGATATTTATTCACGTTATGACTTACTTATCGACTATTAATATTTTAACGCCTTTAAATTAACCTTAAACTAATAAATTATGTTTATATTCTGAGATAACTACGATAACCATCTTGTTCTAGTCCTCATTTCATCCTTTTTTTTGACCCTGTGAAAATGTATTACGCATACCCGTTCGCCGGGGGACAGACGGGTCATGTCGGACTCCTCTCGCATGATGGCGCGGGTTTACCGACTAAAACCGGCAGAAAACCTTGTTCACAAACCTCTCCGGACGGAGCCCGCGTTACACGGTGGGCGTTAGAGACAGCCAAGTGTGACTGCACTAATGAGCACTGGAGATGACCGGTGCAAAGCTGGCGCTGGTACCCCTGTACCGTGCGCTGGCTTGTCACCTCCAAGGAGAGGAAGAAGACGTGCATACAGTCGGCGTCTCCGACCCCTCCTCGCTCTTCGGAGCGCGTCGTCGGTAAGATCCTCCTCCCGCACGGGCTCCGCCGCCTTCTTTCCTTCCATCACTATCTCGCAGAAGGTGACGAAAGCCTTCCACGCCTCTTCCTACGACATCATAGCTTGAACTACAATGGCAAGGGTGAAGTTCTGGCTGACTTTCGCCACAACGAACGTACGAAAGCGTATGGTTCGCATGTCATAAGCACCACCACTCGAGGTAGTCCTTAGTACATTCTGCCTCAGGGCCATCTTACACTTTGTTTCTCTACGTGTCTACCACTTCATTTTATATCGGCCTCATTAACCATTGTAAAGAAGCTTTTACTAGATTGTTAAAAACCAAAAGAGCAATAATGAATCATCATCAGCCCATTTAAGTCCCCACTGCTGGGGCACGGGCCTCCCTCAATCACATGAGGGGTAATTGCCATACTCACCACGCTTGGCAGACGGGTTGGCGAGGGTTTTGATATAAATGCAGTTTTCCTTCTCTGGACGCTGATGATCATGCCAGCAGCTTTACCTTAGTCGCCTTTTACGACACCTCCGTAAGAGTGAGGGTGGCCTATTCTACTCTGCCGGGGACAACACGGCACTAATAAATACCTGTAAAGATATTTCTTCCCGTCTAATATAATATTGGTGCCTAAAAACTTTGCAGTACAAAGAACTCGCCTTTTACAAGTTACAAAATTTAAAAGAGTATTTTTAATTTTGCGTGCCTTTATTTTTGTTGTATCTACCCAATCTTTTTCCTCCTATCTGTACTTTAAAACTCTGTAGATTACAATAATATAAATCAAAAAGAATGCAAGCTACAAAAACCAACCCAAAAAGGTCTCATGTTTCGCAAAATATTTCCCTAACAATTCAATCTTTCTCATTTAATTGAGGTTTTTCTACGCCAAAAGAAAAACATAGGCTGACAGAGAGAGGGAGATAAATAACATCATTTCCGTAAATTAAACGAACGGACCGATGGAGTGATACCACGGCCTCACAGAACCTGTGACTTCGCTGGTGTCGCGGGTGTCCATGGACGACGGCAATCGCTTACCATCAGGTGATCCCTCTACTCGTCTGCCACCTATCACATAAAAAAAACATACCGTCGAACATAGGACCTCCTCCTTTTTTGAAGTCGGTAAAAATACGATACATATTCTTACAGACCACAAACTCCTAGTCAAAACAGTCCTAGTCAAACTGACACAGATTCAATCTTATTCGCAGATGATGTATCCCTCATATTTGAAATCCATAATAATCTAGGAACTCGTAATATTTCACAAATAACTACTTGAAAAAAAAAAAACAGTTGAATAATGGTTTCAGGACAATAATTTGAAAATTAATACAAAGAAGTCACAATTATTATACAACTCAGGTGACGGCAATCGCTTACCATTATTTGATCCGTCTGCTCATCTGACATCTATCACATAAAAAAAGTTACAAAATATCCGAAATGGACTCATTTTTCGCAAAATACCTATTTCCCTAATAATCCAAACTTTCTCATTTATTTGAAGTTTTTCTACGCCAAAAGAAAAACATACGCTGACAGAGATAGGGAGATGAATTACATAATTTCCATAAATTAAACGAACGGACACGGAGTGATACCACGGCCTCACAGAAAACCGGCGTGAAGCAGCACTGTGCTCTGTTTCGCTGCGTGAATGAGGGTACCGGAGGCCCAATCCTGGGAAAATAGGGGTTAAAAGGTTGGCAGCGCACTTGTGAATACACTGGTGTCGCGGGTGTCAATCGGCGCGGCGGCGCCAATCGCTTACCATAAGGTGATCCGTCTGCTCGTTTGCCACCTATTACTAAAAGGTCTTATTTTTCTCAAAATATTTCCCTAATAATTCAAACTTTCTCATTTAATTGAAGTTTTTCTACGCCAAAAGAAAAACATAGGCTGACAGAGATGGGGAGATAAATTACGTCATTTCCATAAATTAAACAACCGTCTAGACTTTGTACACTGAAATTCCTCAAAAAATAAGACCTTTCATCCAACTTTTTTATTGCAAAATGTTTTACGATCCACTTTTGTATTTGTGTTTTATGGTAAAAGTTATTTGTTCTTACCGGACTTAGCTTTACGTTGGAGGACTCCACAATGATTAAGAATTCTTAAAACTGGAAAATATTTTTATGACTATTTTAATTGGTCTTACTGAAGTTCATAATGCTCTTACCAAAACCCCGTAGGCTACCTAAAGGTACTTTATAGAGTATAATGCACAGGGCTATGAGTCAAAATTTGATAAGTCTTATATTAAAGTGTTTGAGCAATCATCGCCCGAATAAAATTCATCATCATCATTTTTATCCAATAAACGCTAACAGCTGTTCAAATGTTATCCACACAGATCGGTACTGCGCCGCATCCAATAGATTTCCGCGACCTTCACCAGATCGTCGGCCCACCTTGTGGGGGGGCCTTAAATTTACATAATATAGAATTAAAGTGTACTTTAAAGTGAAATAACGCACTTTTTATAAAAACTATTATTTGTCATTGGAGAGGCATTCTTACTATTTACAGGAAGTTACAAGTATTTTAACGGGCTTATTGAATCGATTATCACCTTAATTTTAATGTCAGTTCATAATAATCCCTGTAGATTGGTTGCATACGCAATAATTATTGGCAATTTAAATATTTATTCGCGATCTCACTACGAAGGGTGACGGGTTGGTGTCAGTAAATGGAGAAAAATGATAAATGCCCTCCATTTTTGCTTTCCAAACAAAATTTTCATAACTTGTTGACACTCCATAGGGAAAAGTAGATAAAGCTGTAACAGAAATGTAAATTGTATTTTACTCAGAAGTGAGAGGTTTTCCCGTAGTCAAATACAGCTTTAATTTAGGTATCAGGGTCAAGGTAAATAGGTATAAAAATGACCGGAATAAAATTGAAAACTCGTCATTGTTCTTAGGCCCGATTCATCCAATCTTTAACCGACGATGAAAATAAGGTATAGCGCAGTACAAGTTAAATGTCGCCCAGCGGGCTATGGAACGAGCAATGCTCGGCGTCTCTCTCCGAGATCGAATCCGAAATGAGGTGTTCCGCAGAGAACCAAAGTCATCGACATTGCTCACCGGATAAGCAAGTTATGTATTGTAACTAATACTTAACTCTTGCCATACCCTTACATTACAGGGTCCACGTATTACGATAGTTATGTTTTATATTTATGTAACTTGTATATTGTATATATATGGTGCAAGAAATAAATAAATAAATAAATAAATAAATAAATAAATAACTTAATAAATAAATAAATAGATAGATAGATAGATAGATAGATAGATAGATAGATAGATAGATAGATAGATAGATAGATAGATAGATAGATAGATAGATAGATAGATAGATAGATAGATAGATAGATAGATAGATAGATAGATAGATAGATAGATAGATAGATAGATAGATAGATAGATAGATAGATAGATAGATAGATAGATAGATAGATAGATAGATAGATAGATAGATAGATAGATAGATAGATAGATAGATAGATAGATAGATAGATAGATAGATAGATAGATAGATAGATAGATAGATAGATAGATAGATAGATAGATAGATAGATAGATAGATAGATAGATAGATAGATAGATAGATAGATAGATAGATAGATAGATAGATAGATAGATAGATAGATAGATAGATAGATAGATAGATAGATAGATAGATAGATAGATAGATAGATAGATAGATAGATAGATAGATAGATAGATAGATAGATAGATAGATAGATAGATAGATAGATAGATAGATAGATAGATAGATAGATAGATAGATAGATAGATAGATAGATAGATAGATAGATAGATAGATAGATAGATAGATAGATAGATAGATAGATAGATAGATAGATAGATAGATAGATAGATAGATAGATAGATAGATAGATAGATAGATAGATAGATAGATAGATAGATAGATAGATAGATAGATAGATAGATAGATAGATAGATAGATAGATAGATAGATAGATAGATAGATAGATAGATAGATAGATAGATAGATAGATAGATAGATAGATAGATAGATAGATAGATAGATAGATAGATAGATAGATAGATAGATAGATAGATAGATAGATAGATAGATAGATAGATAGATAGATAGATAGATAGATAGATAGATAGATAGATAGATAGATAGATAGATAGATAGATAGATAGATAGATAGATAGATAGATAGATAGATAGATAGATAGATAGATAGATAAATAAATAAATGTAGCCGACGTTTGCTCCTCGGCAGAGATGAGACTTTTCTATTTCTTTCTCAGGGCGCCTTGTCGGGTGTTAAATAATAACTCCGGACTTGTAGTAATACTTTTACTTTCAAAATATCTTAAATATAAAGGACAATCTGTCTTACATCTAATATTAATTTGTGGATTCTACGCTAACGACTACAATCGCGCAAGCGAGCAGGCGCGCGAACAGCGCGGCGCGATCGTGGCGCCGCTGGGTGGCCAAACGTGGCAACTTGGCCTGAGGGGCTTACCATGCGCGCTACACTCTCCTCCTCCAACTCACATAATCGTCCCGATTGGGAGGTGGCAACGGGTTGCGCGCACGAAGGGGTAGATACAGGAGAATTACGTTTGCGATTACGTTTTCGCGGGCGACCACGCAAACGTCGCGGCTGAACAGGCTCAACGTAAGTTTCGTTCGCGACACAAGGAGTGATATCTGACACATGAAAACGACCTATCACCTTATCATCGCGATCGGCTACTTCATACGTAGTAGGACTGACAACGCGTTTAACAACATAAGGCCCATCGCGTTGAGGCATGAATTTCTTCGTGACCCCTTTTGAGGCACTACTTAGAGCATGAGTAGTCAATAATATATTATCACCAACTTGGTAAATCGGATGTTGTCGCCTGGAACCGTCGGCTGTATCTTTGCGAGAGTCCTGCTGTTTCTCAACCCGGTCTCTTGCTTCTTGAAGAGACGCTATAAATTTTCTCAGGTAAGGAGTGGCTTGTGGGACAAAATTCTCTTTACTGAGTACGGCCTTCAGATCATGATGTGCGTCAAAAGGTGTTCGCATCTCTCGTGCAAACGACATATGCGCGGGTGTCATACCTGTTGAGCTGCAGGTGGCCGAATTAAGAGCAAAACGGACCTGAGCGAGGTGCTTAGGCCAGGAACGATGTTCGGTTTTCACCAGGATTGCTAGCTGGATCTTCAGGTCCCGATTTTTTCGTTCGGCTGGGTTAGCCTCTGGGTGGTAGAGGGGAACGAGGTTTTGCTTAATTCCACAAACATACATGCACTGCTGCATGACTGCAGACACAAATTGTACTCCATTGTCGGATATTACTCTCCTAGGAAAGCCATATCGTAGAAAATACTGCTCAATAAGCAGAGAAGCACACGCTTCTGCAGTAGCTTCCTGTAGCGGAAACAGCTCCACCCAACGCGTGGCTGTATCCTCTACAAGAAGTATCCACTTCTCGCCATTTTCACCTTCTGGCAGAGGGCCAAATAAATCTACTGCCAAGACCTCACCACGCTGGTTCAGGATGGGCGTCTGAAGGAGGCCTGCAGGTTTCTGGTTACTGAACTTGTAGCGTTGACAATCAAGACAATTCTTGAGGTATTCGGTAACACGTCTTCGCATACCAGTAAAATAGTACCGCTGCCGGATGCGATCAATGGTACGGTCCACACCCTGGTGACCGGCAGTTGGCGCATCGTGGTACTCTTTAAGTATTGACTCCACCATAGAGATGGGAATCACTAGCTGAGGTTCTTCTGAGTCGGTATCGGGGTTATACCTATAGAGGACTCCTTGATTCATCAAGTACCCGCGTTCTAACCAACGCGTCGAAGCAAGGGCATCAGTTCCTTCTATGTCCCGAATTACCTTTCCGACATCTGGATCTTCCATCTGGGAACTGCGGAGCTCCTCTGGGCTCACGCGCGGTACATCTACAGTGACGACGCATATACCACAGGACGCCAGGTCCTCCTCTCCACAAGGTGGACGACTGAGGGAGTCGGCGACGACGTTCGCCTTCCCCGGCGTGTAGTCCACTTTCAGGTCGAACGTCTGCAGCTTCAGGGCCCACCTGATTAACCTGCCTGACGGTGACTTCACTGTGAGGAGCCATTTCAAGGGTTGGTGGTCACTGCGCACGTGCACCGGGTGACCCTCAATGTACCCACGGAATTTTTCTACGGCCCAAACCACGGCCAGAGCCTCACGCTCGGTGGTTGAGTAGTTCCTCTCCGCTGGGCTCAGGAGACGGCTGGCATAAGCTACTGGACGCTCGTCGGGCGGCGACTCCCCCTGGAGTAAAGCAGCACCCAAGGCGTAGCTACTCGCGTCGGTCCTGAGGATGAACGGTAACGTATAATCTGGCTGTATCAAGATTGGAGATGAGGTAAGTAATCTTTTAAGTTCTTTAAAGGCTTCCGCCTGTGCTTCTCCCCATACCCATGGCTGGTCCTTCTTCGTCAACATCGTCAACGGCTGAGCTACTCGTGAGAAGTTGGGTATGTATTTACGAAACCAGGAACATGACTGAATAAACGATTTCAGATGCTTTATCGATGTAGGTTCCTTCATAGCGCTGATCGCGCTAACCTTCTCTGGGTCTGCAGCGACCCCCTGAGGTGTGATCACATGACCGAGGTATTTTACCTCTCGAGACGCGAAAACACATTTTTCGCGGTTGACGCGGAGACCAAACTCACGCAGTCTGTTGAATACTAGGTCCAAATCCTTCAAGTGCTGATCAATTCCTTCCGAGATCACATAAAGTTCATCCAGGTAACAGAGAAGAGTGACGTCACGCAGGAAGGTACACGAGCGAAAACGATCCATGAGACGCTGAAGTGTAGCAGAAGCATTCTTCAGTCCTCCTTCGGGAATCCTCGTGAAACGGTAAGTCCCTAGCGGCGTTACAAACCCTGTTTTGTCACGATCTTGCATCGCGACGCTCACCTGATGGTAAGAAGACCGAAGATCAATGGTACTGATTACACAGTTACGCTTGGTCGCATGGAGCAGCTCATCGATGACTGGAAGGGGGTAAGTATCACTCTTAGTCACAGCGTTTAGGCGGCGATAATCCACGCAAAAACGGTGAGTACCATCCTTCTTAGGTATGAGAACCACAGGAGCTGCCCACGCAGACTCACACTCTTCGACTACTCCATCCCTGAGAAGCTTCTCTAGCTCTTGTTCCATAATCGCTTTCTTGGCTGGAGTGAGGCGGTACGGTGGAACAGCAATAGGCGGGTGGGAACCCGTATCTATTCGGTGCTCTGCATACGCAGTGACGCCTCCTCCTAGTTGAAAGACATCCTCATGACCCTGGAGAACATCCAATACCTGTTGGCGCTGAACGTGAGTAAGCATCGCACCTTCATCATCCCTGAGCATCAAGGCAGACACCTCCATCGGGGAGCCCACGGTTCCACTCCCACACTCGTACTCCAAGGGATAACGTGCGGAGCTATCAGCAAAATACCAGGATTCATCAGCAAAATCCAACACTATACCTGCAGCTTTTAAGAAGTTCATTCCTAAAAGTGTATCCGTATTGTCGACTTCCGGAAAGATTACGAAGTCAACCGGTAATTTCTTATCTGGCGTGATTTGGACCTGTAGACACGCAATTAGAACATCGCGAGGCGTGCACTGGCCATCAGCGAGTTTCACGTTTACCTGTGTGGATACCAAAGGTACATCATGCCTCTTTAAAATCCTAAACAGGGACGTTCCAGCAACTGAGCATTTAGCTGCAGTATCTATTAGAGCAGTGCCTCTTAACCCTAAAACCGTAACACTTAAAATAGGCCTACGCATATTTGAATTACGAGAGAAATCTGAAATATGATAAAAATCTCCTCCTTGTGTCGGAGCCGAAACCTTATCGTATGTACGAGCCTTTTTATCAACATGTGTCGGAGCTTTACTAAAATCATACACGGACAACCCTATGTCCGGTTTCAGAACACACCTAGTACCTACAGTGTGATTCGGACCGTTGTCCAAAGCAGTGACTTTCTTTAAAAAAATTGAATCTTTACTCTGTGGTGCATGATACAACTTGTCTGTGGAAGAATGAAAGTTTTTATTGCGCGAATCATTCACTCTATCACTTTCATTCAAAATTTGACATTTGTGCATTTTTTCATTATGTAAACAAACAGATTTCGAATTTCGGCGTGAATTTGTGGGATGGAAAGAAGCGAATGAAACATTACTGCATGTTTTACAGCGCGACCTTATCACACCCTTCGTACCGCAACCATAACAACTAATAGGTTTAGGATTATGAAGTGATTTTGGAGGAGAAGAATGTTTTGGCAAGGATACAGAATCGTTGTTTGTGCGTCTTCGATGTTGCGGGCTCGTTGCACGGGGCGCCGTCGGCATAGCAGAGCGGCGCGGCGGCGGGGTCAGTGCAGCAAAATCCGGGGCAGCGATTGTGGGAACGGGGCCGGAT